>CAJNIZ010016447.1:3590-26422 GCA_905231905.1 Symbiodinium pilosum
AGTCCCCCTGACCCCCCAAGTAAAGCCACAAAGGATCCTTCAAATCCCATTCCCGTGGGAATTGCAGCCAGTCAGTTTGCACTCTGGGCTTTGGCCTCTGCCAAGCAAATTCTGACCGGTTCAACATTCGAGGTATGCGGTAAAAGAGAAGGTTTTCCCTAAACCCCAAACCCTAAACCTTAAACCCTAAACCCCAAGCCCTAAACCCCAAACCCTAAACCCTAAACCCTAAGGGTTTAGCTTCGGGGTTCTTCGCAGGGGATGGAATGGTGAATGTACGAGGTGTGGCATCGCATTGACGGTTCAGGGTTTAGGGGTCGGGGCTGGAGCGTGCTGGCGGTTTAGGGTTCAAGGCTCACGCTGTTGGTTTAGGCGGGATCAAGAAAAGGGACTCCTAAACCCCTAAATCCTAAAACCCCCACACCCTAAACCCCTAAATCCTAAACTCCCATTCACCCTAATCCCTAAATCCTAAACTCCCATACCCTAGTTGAACCCTTAAACCCTAAACCCCTATATGGGGGTGAGGTCCCCTAGACATACGTGGGGCTTTTGTGAAGCTTTCTTATACCCATGAGTTAAACAATAAGCTCACTAAATACACCCCCATTTCCATTTTGGGCTTGCACGTGGAGCCAGGCATCTTGATCATTTCTAGGGGTTCCGGTGGGATTATGTAGGGATCGGGAGTAACTCCTCCATTAAAAAAACCTTTTAAGCCCCAGACTGCTGGAATCAGAAGGTCCGAGACCTCAACCGATTTCAGGTTCAGGGCTTAGTCTAAGGGCAAGGGCATGAGCTCCAAAATTGGTCGCTGTTTTGTGAAGGGATTATGAGGACCCCTAACAGTTTAAAGTTGCTCTACATCAGTTTTGTAGAGGCTCTTATACGAAGGCCCCAATAATATGGGTGGTCGTTTGACCTTGGATTCCGGGTTGGTTCTTACCACCAAAGATTTCCTGGCGTCCTTCGTTTTTTGTGCTAGTCCGATGTTTGAGAAAGCACAACGTGGAGCTCTTGACGCCTCATAAGCCCACACAAACGTGGAGTTGTCAAACTTGTGGTTTCCTCTGAGGTACATCATGGGACCCCCTAAAGGATCCACACGGGTTAGACTTACTGGTTTTGGGTTTCGGGCTTAGGGAACGAAATCCGGTAACGTTGAATGAGCTGCTTCTCGACTACCATGGATTTATCCAAGGCTGTGCTCGTTCTATCACCGTGGAGAACGTCATCAAGGGGCATTGCGTGCCAGGATCAATGGACGAAACCTAGCCAGGACAGAAAATTCACGATTTTCCACCCTGGAGTCCTGGGGTTGCAACTGACACTTCCAGTTGTTACAGCAAATGAGTGCAAAGGAAGTTGGTCACTCAAGGTTGACATGAGCCAGGATAAAACCGGATGGATCCAGCCCTGGTGTACAATGCAGAAGCTCAACAAGAAGTTGGGTCGAACTGCAGTTCCGGATCTGCATCGGCTTCGACATCTACCCCGTCTAGCAGTGTGAATGGCACTGCAGGGATCATCCTTTGGTGAGGGAGTGTGGTTGGTGGTTTGGGCCATAAGATTCGGAGATGCAGATACACCTCCTTGGCATTTTTTGCCAGGGGTATTTGCAAAGAGAGTCCGAGAACCATGCTTATTCAGGGTTCGTAGGGAGATACTTGTTATGAGGTCAGTGAGGAACGCGTTCCTAAAAGTAATTGAGAAGAAAAAATGCCGCTGGTATTGCTACCTCGTAACCGTATCCATTTTTTAGCTGCTCCTACTTCGTAGCTGCGGCTACTGAGGGTGCTACTACCACTATTCTTGGTATTATTACTGAGTTGCGACTGCGACTTAGCAGCTACTGATATTTGGCAGCTTCGGGCTTACCTAACTAGGGGTTATCAGGAAGTTCCACTTTTCGGGTCCTGCAAGAAGCGCGGGTAAGCCTAGGCCTTGAAAGTACTATGCCCCAAACCAACCATGACGGAAATTCTGAAAATAACCTTAGGTAACTCGGGCCCATCTTGGACCACCAAAAATCAAAGGGTGCAAGCCCTAAATCTTGATGACGCCTACAGTCTGGATTTCTACAGATGGAAGCCCCAACAACGGCAAATGTCCGCACAACTCCCTTCTGAAAACAGAGCCCGCCATTTTCACCGTGTCTCCAGCACCAGTGGGCGGGTGGACCCTTGTCAAAATCAAAACGCCTACAGCCGTGCTTCACTCATTCACTCCCCCACGCCCTTAATTAGCACTAGTTGTGGCAAGCCCAAGCCCGCATGAGTCTAGTTGCTTCAATGTGTTTGTCCACTCCCAGCTCTTAAGCCCTGAACAGTAGGTTCCATCTTCTTTTCCAGTCCTAATTCAACGCTGAATAGTAGAAATCCCTGTAATTAAGCTCCCACAGGATAGCACAAAGAAGAACCCTTTATAATGCATTGCAAGTTTTTTAGCGCCAGTAACTCAGGTACAAACGCCGGTAACGGAGGAAACCCAGCAACGAATCCAGCTAACGAGCTCCAGAAGCAGCTAGGGCGCAGCGAGTACATGTGAGGATTTAGCTTCTGTTTGGAGTGTGGGGTTGGTGTAGGGTGTTGGGCTTGTTCAGTGTGTGTTTAGCGTTCAGGTTTTTGTTTAGCATTTTCGATGTTTGGGGCTTGGATTTGTTGGGGGTTTAACGCGTGGGGACTGTTGGCAGTTTGTTTAGGGCTTAGGGTTGTTGGGGGTTAGGGTTTGTTGAGGGTTAAGGGCCAAAGTTTGCCGGCTCATTTGGGGTTTGTTTAGGGCTTACGTTTTGTTCCGAAGCGGTTTGTTTGCAGCTTGTTTGGCGTTTATCTTATTGTTCGGGTTTAGGCTTTAGCATAGCATGTTTTGCATCGAGAGCGTTCGTGTGTAGAGAGTTTGCGGCTCAAGTAGACCTATGCTAGGCTTCGGGTTCAAGGCTGATATCAAAATCCCCCCCCCATGGCATGATGCGTGCCCGTTCTAGTAAAGCACCCAGCGAAGTTTGGAAACTGCTCAGTTGAGTGCGGAGCTTAAGGTTGAGGTGTCAGGGTGTCTGATGGTCACGGGGGTTCAACCAAGATGCATGGGATTCGGGGATGGTTTGGGGTTGCGACTTAGGCTTTAGGGTTGAGGGTTGTTTCGGGTTCTTTTCTGACATGGGTTAGGCGCCTTCAGGAAGACAGGATGGGAGGTCTAATGGGCAATGCTTTGGAACATGGCGGTGATTTTGCGACTGTTGCAGGCTCCTTTGTGAAATTGGATCCGGCATCTCAAAAAATCTGTGCTCTAAGATGAAGTCATCTTCTAATTGTCTCGGAGGCTGGAAGGCACAGCCCTTGTTAAAAGAGGGTCTCTACAATGAGGACGGCGTGGTCGGAATATGTAAGAGAAGTGCCCCATGACGGAGCAGGATTGAGTCTACAGCAACAGGAATGAATGGGTTGTACAACAAATTCCGAGGAATTAGTATCTATGGGCCCTACGGTTGGGCGTTTTTTTGTGGTAAACATGTTGTCGTTTTGGCGCAATGCCTTTTGTAGGAGGGCGGGGGGGGGGCCCTTAACTCCGTTTCGCTTGTCTTGCTTTCGGTTCAGGATGCTGGTCTGCTCAAAGTACATGCTTCTGAGCAGAGCAGGAAACTTTCTTCTTTGCAGTAACTCTGAGGAACTCGCAAGCATGTATGGCAAAGGCGTGTTTAAGCCAACCAGTTGATTCGAGATTGCTGACCCATAACATTTCTCGGGCTGGAACTTTTAGGCTCTAGGACTCTGGGGGGGTGTGGGGGAATAAGGACATGAATGTGAATTGCTTAGCTCTCGCCGTACAAAACCCAGTGCGCAAACCCTCGACTCAAAGTCTCAAGACCTTAGCTGCACCCCAGCCCAGCGACTTTGGAGGTCTGGGGTGGTGATAATCCAGCTACAACAAGATTAGGGTAATTGTGCGGCTTAGAAGGGGTTTCAAGTGCAAATATGAGTGCACCATAATTACCATGAACTTCCAAGGACCCCTTTTCAGGGTGACCCCAGCTTCTATGCACAGGGCCTAGCCATTTTGAGAAAACAGTATGTACCCCGAAGTCCCTAAATTCTGAATTTGGGGAAGAGTGCATCCTGAAACCTAGATCCTAAGCCCAAACTTTGAAGCCTAGACCCTAAACTCTCCTAACCTCAAAACCCTGGATCCCAAACCCTAACCCTCCGGGACGGCCTCAATTCTAGTGAGGCAATATGACTTGGCGACAGTTCTTCACATCGCCTACTAGCGTCGGTCCACACTTGGCGGGGGAGCTGGGGGTTGCGGATTTGGGTTTCCGGGTGTATAGTCCCCCTTAAGTAGATCCCCATATACCCCATATTCTATCTACTTAAGGGGGACTATAGTGATCCAGGGGGTAGGGGGTTGCAGGGTTTAGGGTTTAAGGCTTTAAGGGTTGAGATTCAGGGTGTAAGGGTTTAGGGGTCCAGGGGGTACGGGTTTAGGGGAAAAAGGATGTAAGGGTTCAGAGGTTGGGGTTCAGGTTAAGGATTGACGACTGAGGGGTTACCTTGAACCAAAAGCCACACCTGAGTAGTATTTTATTTGGGGATACCATGGTACCCCAATATAGAGTAAGATTCTATCCTCCTTTGGGGTATAGTATTTTATATAGGGAATATTATCTTACTAGGTTCATCCACCAAAGAAACACTTCTCACCTGCAAATCCGTAGCCCTATAGCTCATTGCCTCGTATTTGAAGTATATTAGGGGTCCCTCCAAAGGGGATATCATAGGGTTCTGTAGGGTCTATATGAGCTGTAATCCAAAGTCCTTAAAGGGTGTTACATAGGGGATTATATAGGGGACTACTACAAGGGATATTAAGGGGGATACTAGGAGTTTAGACAATGGTACATATAGCGTTTAGGGTTTCCCAAGGCTAGGGGTACCTTTTTGGGGGATCCCTGTTTCTAGGGATTTTTGTATTTGGGGGCCCATATGGGGTCGCCCTATTTGGGGAAACTACCATATACGGGTGTCTTAAAACGGTGGGTCTGAAACTGACGTTCCTTCAAATATTCGAGATCCTCCAATGTTCTTCCATGGTGTGCTTTTCAAGAGTGATGTGAGGACCCGAAAAGTTATAACACTGGAGGGTGGAGGCGAGTCCTGATATATTTGGAGCTTATAGCTTCGAGGCATGCTGAGACGGCGCCCCTCAATCAACACGAGGCGACCAGCAAGAGAATTTTGAGTTGGAATTACAGCGTCGCAACTTCTGCAATCATGAAAAGACCCCTAGCCGGGTTTAGGGTTTAGGGCTTAGGGTTAGCCCTCTAATGTCACATATTCCACCCTGTACATTATAAGAATCTTCATTATAAGGCAAGGTTTGGCATATCGGGCTATTACTAGGAGGAAGTTACCCCCCCTGGAAGGCAAGAGTACACGACCTCGAATCCTAAAGACAAACAGAACCCTGTGCAGGCCCATTTTGGGGGCCGCATGGGTGTTTGAAGTGGCCTCTTACAGGTTCCGTGTTTCTTTGCGAGAGAAGGTAAACACTTTAGACGTGATCTCAGGTTTGCGCATTTAGGGTGTGGGGTTTATTCAGAGTTTGGACCCTAATAACAACACACCCTAGCCCCCCAAACAAAATATCACGAAACCCCAACAGCGCAGTATGGAGCCTACACTCCCTAACAACGGGCTATATGGGGTGTCCACGATGGTTTGGGGCATCTGCATCATGACCACTCCATTCTCGGCATGGGCCCCCTCATACTACTGTCCTGGGCTCCCCCTGAATTAGCTTTAATATACCCGAATTCTCCCTAAATAACCTGAATTGTTAATTGTTTTCTATATAACCCGAATTATGGGAGAATCTAGTTGAACCCATACTCCCTGCAGGTTGGAATTCTAATTTGGATCATCTGCTGCCTTGCGTCTCTCGGCCGGCACTTCCCTTGCCAGCGGTTAGTAGGGAAAGACTGTTGCAAAGAAGAACTGGAATGTAGGGATGGTTTAGGCTTTCGGGTTTGCGGCTTAGGTGGGCTGACCTAGGGAAAAGTAGAGGGCGCCGTTCTACTTCCATTCCCTACTGACCATCAGCAAGGGGGTTTTGGGTTTCAAGGGAATGTTTAGGTGTTGTGAGTTTATAGTCCCCCTTTAGTAGATGGAATATGGCTTTGGGCTTTTATGACAAGATCCCCATATACTCCATATTCTATCTACTCAAGGGGGACTATAGGGTTGCGGGGTAAAGATCAGAGGTTGGCGGCTGGCCCCGATGGTCCCACGCGCCCCTGTGGATGATGGAAATCTTGTAATTTCCATTCTATTTCCATTATCCCAATATATCCCCTATATATAACCCCTAATATACCGTAGAATATGCTACAGTATAACCATGTGGAACCCTGCAGGCAAGGAAATCCTGAGCATGGTTCCGTTCACGGTAGGATGCCCCGCGGCAAGGCCCATAGAGGAGCTATGAGGCGAGCTACTAGAAACACAGCTGCAAACCCTTTACATGGGTGGTTGTCAAAATTATGGTCCCTTTTTTAGGGTACCCTAAATATTAGGTGCCGTATTAGAATAGGGACCCAAGCAGGGACCACAATTTTGACAACCACCCACATCCTCATACTTTCGAGGATCCTTGCAGATTCGTCAGTGGAAGTCTGTTTAGGCATTTCGGGCTATAGCATAGTGCTGTGAAATACTTCAGCATCGTTGATCTAGCACTCGCCTTCTTACCATATCTTCTAGGGATTGGTCCTAATCCCCGAAAAAGAGAACCCGGAAATCATAAACTATCAACCCTAAAGCCCAATCCCCGAAACCCTGAACGCCTAAGCTCCAAGATGTGTGGCTGAACGCGTGCTGAGGGCCGGTCCATAGGCATCTGCTGTTATTACGACTATTACTACGAGTACTACCATGTTGTGATGCGTTGGTTGCTGGAGTCCCTCAGATTAGGTCTAGTTGGTGTGGAGCTCGCACAGGTTGACGTGGCATATAAGGATGGGCATATGAATAAGAGCTCCTACAACTTGGGTCATTCCCCCTTGCAGTAACTGTTACCACAATGGGTTATTGGAGTTATAAGAACCCCCTTAATAAGGCCCCTCTAAGGACAGTTACTGGGAGGGGAATGACCCAACCTACAACCATGCCTCCTTGCAGGAACCCTTGTAAGAATCCCAGCGGCAAGAATCATCATATTACAACAGCTTTTACTACAGCAGCGACTTCGACAATCCTGGCAGATACCCGCAGTCTTATCATGTAACAGCTAAAGCGCACGTCTACATCAGGGGTTTTCCATAATTGGGGGGCCGTGTTTGGAGTCGATATTGTCACTGAAATCGTGAAATGGGTGAATAGAAACGAACCGTTCTATCCCCTGCAGCAAACCGATTTCGGAAGTGGACGCAACAAGTCTGGCTATAGCACCCAGACCTGTTGTTCTCATAGACCCCCAAGCCATATTAGCAAGGGCAAGTAAACCTTGGCTCTGCACCTCACATATGCATTCGATGGCTAAGCTAGGCCTTGGCAACTTAGGGTTTCAAACTCAGAGAAATCCGATGCGAAGGTATGCTGCTTATTGCGCACCGCGGATCCCGATGGTTTCACCCGAACTCTTCTATCAGCAGGCCCTGTTGGGTTTGAGGGAGATATGGGGAACACATAGGGATTAGATGGTAGCTTTCAGAAATAGGGGAATTCCCCAAGATTGAGCCCCAAACACTATAACCCTTAATGTGGGGACCCCCAATTTTGGGAAACCCCAGATAAGGATCTAAAGGAGTTATATGGGGATATAGCGCTTGGGGCTAGACAGGGCAAGCCCCAGCCAGAACTGGGTCTTGCGTGAGCCCATTAACAGTATATAAAGGGGGCCACTATATATCCCTAGCGTCCCTTGGGCCCCCTGTTTTGAGAAACTCCCATATCTTTGTATAGTTACTATTGGAAAGAAGCTCACCCTTAGGGTTTAGCACCATAGACACAGCTTAGACCTGAGCCCACAAAGCCCAGCACAGTCCTAGGAGCCTTGTGCACTTCAGGTTTCATGGTTAGTTATACAAAACAGGGAATTTGACCTCAAATCTTAAACCCTAAATCATAAACTCCCAACCCTAAACCCTAAAACCAAAGTCCTTAACCCCAAATCCTATAGTCCTAAACCCTAAACCCTGAGTCCTAAACCCTAAGTCCTAAACCCTAAACCCTAAGTCCTAAACCTTAAATCCTAAATCGTAGACCTCATGCCATCCTTTGGATGATTGTAACTCAGACTCCTCAGAGATATTACCGAAGGAGGAAATGTTGCAGAAGCCTTTCATCTGGCAAAAAGTGTTGCGTTTTAGGGTTTAGGGCTTAGGGTTTAGGGTTTAGGGGTTTAGGGTTTAGGGGTTTAGGGCTTAGGGTTTAGGGCTTCTTGAAGGAGTTCGTGTATAAGTTTTTGTGACGTTCAACTTTGGACATGGTTGCTAGCTTGACGTAAGACGCCCTGAGTTGTACCCTCGAACTGTCTCTAGCCCTCTGTCAAATGGACCGCGGTCTTTGTACCGCCCTTCTTGGAGGGTGTGTTTTATGTTTGAGGATTGTAACCCTAAGTCGAGGCTTACTCAGTGAATAGGTTGGAAGCGGCAGTTTGGACCGGTTCTATTCCGCAGTGCCTCATCGTTGCTATTACGGCTTGCACCAGCACTACATCATACACCTGCCTCCCCCTGTCATTATGCACCTCTCCAAAACCATACAGAAACACATTGACCATACAGCCCAACACTTTCTTTGCGATGTGTGCTGGGTGCCTGCTGACCTTCGGTATTGAACACCCCCGTATCTCTCATAGCGAAAGTGTCTCTTGATGTATATATACACAATACTAGGAGGAAATCTGATATGACAATTAGATGGAAAGAAATACTCCATGCCAGTTCCGAGACCAACTGCATCTTGAAGCTAGGGGGGGCAAAATGATCCTGCTGCTTGCCGAAGTACAACTCAGAAGAACCTCAAAAATGTCTGTCACCCCTCCCAGCTCTGACAATAAGAGCCCCTATTAGCCCAAACATCGATCTCCAAAATCATTGTATGTGCTTATAATTGCTTATACATCCCTAGTATGTGCGATGCCTCCATCTTGAGATAGACCGAACTCCTACTTCCAAGCCCTATCACTTAGGATCCATATACCCATATGACAAGTACTTGGAAAACGAAGCACCTGTATAGGAACCACCTGATGCGCAAAGTAGATTCTTTAGCCACGTGGACCCCGACGGTGTGCCTTGAAGCCCTCAAACCAAGAACCTGCCGATACTGGACCCAAAGCCCTTAAGCCCTAAACACCTAAACCCCAAACCCCTGAACCTTAAACCCCTAAACCCACACCCTACACCCTGGACCCTTAAACCCCAAACTACACCACCATAGACTTAAACCTGACGCCCCTCAGGTGCAGGAGCAGATTGAAAGTATACCTGTGCCCAAGCACAGCCCTCACTACTCCCACTACAGGCTCAGGGGTTTAAGGACTTGGAGCTTAGGATCTAGGGGTTTAGGGTTTAGGGCCATTCCTAGTATCCCTCGTAGGAACCCCCTAGTATAATCCCCCAGATGATCCCTGATATAACACCCCTTTAAGGAGTTTAGACTATACAGCTCATGTCAAGGTTTAGTGCCAAGTTTGAGGCTTGGGGAAGAATTTTGAAGCTGGGTAGGAAACAGGCACATTGAGGTTTCGTCTATATTGGGGCCGCCCTGTTTTGGGAGACTACCAGGTTAAAGCCTAAATTCCCTTATAGTTACCATTATAGATAACCCTCGTTGTTCGTAGTGTACCTGCCAAGGTTTGAAGGGTACCAGGTCCGAGGCTTTGGGCGCAGAATTGTTGGGGGACCTGACTTGGGTAGTTCCCCCTGACACATGCATATGGTAGTTTCCCAAGGGAGACCCCAATATAGAGCCCTTCATACTATGATCCTTGTTGTCGGGATCCTCAAAAAAGTACTCCCAATTTTGGCAAACCCCCATATTCTCTTCATACCGATTTTGATGTGAGATGCTTCTGCAGAATTTTGGGCATCACTGAGATTTCGGGAGTGCGCAGAAGGTGATGGGGGCTTCAGGATTGGGTGTGGAGATAGGGCTTGGGGCATAGGAGTCAGGATTGAGGGATGGCGCTTAGGGGTTTAGGATTCAGGGTTGCGGGCTTGAGGATGCGTATGGATGTTTGGGGTAAGTGAGTACGATCTACGATTCGAAGCATACAAGGATCCATATGGGGGGTCTCCCAAAGTTAGGGGTACAATTCTGCGGGCCCAAGAATAAGGACCATAGTATTTCTGGGTCTATATCGGGGTCCCCCATCTATGGAAACTACCATAGGTTACCATATGCTCTCTTCAGACTTGTACTTGTCCTTCTGGACGGCACCTCAACATATTTCCTGTCTCTGGCTTTAGGTATCAGACTGCCAACCCTGGGACACGGGCATTAACCACAGATGGGCATGGGAATTCCTCAAGATTACTTCAATATGTCTCTTAAGGAGGGGGCCTCTATTTCCACTAAAACCCCTGCATGGCCATGGGGTCCTTGCTTTCAAGAATTACAGCCGAGAACAAATGGTTTGGGTCCAGGGTTTGGCGCATAGAGTTAACCTAAGGCTTTGATTAGGAAGACCTCCCACCCTGTAATAGTGGTACAATAGGACATAGGAAGACCCTAATAGAATCCTTAGTATATATCCCTTATAGTCACTATGAATGGGTCGGGGAGCATTTAAGACATGGGGCTGGAAACTAAGGATGGTTTGAGGTGAGCCTATGCTAGGGCTGTAGAGGGGGGGGATGAAAGAGCCCATGGGAAAAAGACACGTCCTACCCCCTCCCCATAGAGGCCTGTTTAAATGGACTGTGGAGTTCCACCTTAGTTTGGAGGCCCGCAATTGCCAAACCCCATACATCCGACATAACTCCTACATACCCCCCCCTCGGTGTATACAGACATACATGCATGCACGGATACATGATAGATGCATGCATGCATGCATGCATGCATGCATGCATGCATGCATGCATACGTACATACGTACATACGTACATACGTACGCACGTACGTACGTACGTGCATGCATACATGCATAGCTATGCCACACTCCTAAAGCCCTGAACTCTAGGCCCCAGAACCCACAACGTTGATTTCTAGGCCATCAACCTCTAACCTAGTCACCAAACCGTAGACACTAAACCCTCAAACCTAGCCCAAAACCTAAACCTAATGCCTAAACCTTCAATCCTAGTCCCTAACCCTCAGTCCCAAAACCCTAAACCCAAGTCCCCAAATCCTAAATCCTGAACTTGCAGGCGGTATTACCTGCAGCAGTACCAGGAGCACTTGACCAAGTACAGGGAGCTTGAGGAGGACAGACTACCTCTCAAGGTTTAGGATTCACGGTTTCCCCATTAATCCTTAAATGACTTTAGTGAACAGTGGATCTAGGCGGGTGCTATGGGGGGCTGGTAGTGGAACTCCACGTGTTGAGGGAGGATATACAGGGTGTAGTGGTCTAGGGCTTAGGGCTTAAGGTTTGCGGTTCAGGGATAGGGTCGAGTGTTTTTAGCAGGACTGTCGTTCTGCAGCGAGGGTCTGCAAGCGCCAGGGTTCAAGGGCGTTCGGCGCAAGGTGTTTTCTCACGTCTGAAAGAGAAAACGCATGGGTCCGTTTGGGCCCCAAATATGATCTGGCCGCGAATATCTAGGGTATCCAAAAAGGCACCACAGCTTTGGCTGCCGTGGTGGGGAAGAGAAGGCCTGAACTGTGAGCTTGCAAGCCTTCGTGGGATGAAGATTTTGGAGTCGCAGTTTGGGGTGTATGGTGGTTGGCTCAGAACCCAGGGTTTTTTTGTTGCCAGTCTCAGAGCAGCATTTGTTTGCAGCACAAGATGTAGAACCGTAGGTCCTCAAAATTCCGTAATCCTGAACTCTGAACGCAAAAGCTTGCTGGGCCCCAGAACCTGTTCCCTAGCACAACTTGTTCGTGTAAGGTTCCCGCGTGTACTGACGGAAAATTTGCTTTCATGAGCAAGTGGTTCTGAGGGCAGAACCCATTCTTAGCAGAATGTCTTGGATGATAAGGGAATTCGCATACCACAACCCACAAGATAAGGACCCTATGACTGTCCCTTGACTCTTCTAGGGTCAGGGCTTGGCCTGACCAAAATTATTTCATTGCTGGGTGCCAACAGTAAGACTCGCAACCGCAATAATGGCCTCAGAGACAGTGGAAGGGCTTCTTAGCAAGATCTCAACAGATAAGGCCTCTCTTGCCAGTGCTTGAGGGGGAGGGGATGGCGAATCCCGATAACTATCCCGATCCATTCCCTGTAGTGCCCATGGGAGCACTGATTGGACTTGGGGAGAACATGACAACCTGCACAACGATCATGGACTGCAACAACAAGGCTCTGCACAGTCCTGCCCTGCATGCGGGCATATTGGGGTGGCCTCCAGCACGATTGACTCCACAACATCATGGAGCACAGTCGATGAGCTTCGGTTAATGGCCGGAATCTCAATAAGCATCGCAGCGTTGGTGCAGGTTGTCCTCCAGGTCTGCGACGTAGGCGCATTTACAAAGTCACAGTATGCAGCTGCCGGACCCACTAACCAGTACAAGATTCGGATTGGCCCCTTGTAAAGCACCACCCCCTTCAAGTGGTTGTGGAGGAATGGCGCCGCAACAATGGCCGGGGCCTTAATGAATGCCTAGAGGTCCACAAAATTTGTTTGGACCCCTTCTCTACTGATTTTGCTGGCCATTACAAGAAGAAATTCGAGGTTTCCCAAAAGTTCGGGCATCCTTTGAGGTCTTTATATCAAGGAGCAGAGCCCTGGGGGGTCTAAATTGGAGCCCGCCATTTATTCCGAATTTCAGGGCCCAGTTTTTGCAGGTTCTTGTCGGCTAATTAAGGTCTTACATGGGCGTTTCTCAGTATAAGGGCTTAGGACCCGAAAAATCTAGAGGGATAATAAGGGGACTATGGGGTGGGTCCTAATGTGGTATTCTATAGGGAGTCCTTTGAGAAATGTTCAGATAGATTTTCAGGGTAGGGTTCCGAGGCCTGAGTACGTTATATACTTGGGCCCCAGAGAACCTATGGCAGAAAGCCTCGGGAGCTTCAGATACACTATATGAGCTATAGTAAAAGCTCCTTGAAGGGGATCATAGGGGGGGCTACCATGGGCTTACTAAGGGGGGTACTAGGAGTTTAGAAAATCAGTCATATACGTTTAGGGTTTAGGATTCAGGTAGAAGTATTTAGTTACTGGGACCCTGAAGGAAAGGGGCAGCCTGTTTTTGGAAAGGGCCTAGTCGTGTTCAGCGTTCCAAGGAGCTTCAGGCAGTGAGTCACCAAAGGGATTTAGGGGATCGGAGCTTAGGGCTCAGAGTTTGAGGTTTAGAGTTTCAAGGCTTTATAGCTATGGGTTAAGAGTTTTCGCTTGAGGGTTGCAAGTTTAGGCTCTGTGGTTGCAGCCGTCTTGAGCATGGTGAAGTACATGCTATCACCTAACATGCTTCAGCCGGTAGCGTCTCCTCTTACTTTAACTTCTTGGCATTGCCCATGCATCGTTGTCGCACCTCTAGCATTCCGACAATTCCACCAGTTTGGCGCCAAAAAGGAATCGCTCCTCAGACGAAGAGCCGGCCGAGTGGCAGAGAGGCAGAATCAAATCGGAGCGCCAAATGCACGAAAAACTGGCACGCGAGGACATGCACGAAACCTTGCAACAGTGGGTTTGCACTTCAGCGTTCAGGGTGTCCGGAGAAGTGTGGCATGTTATGTGCTTCGGGAGTGCGTTGTTACAATACCAGTTTTGCAGCTATTGGAATTCTAGATGGATTCCTAGTGGTTCCATGAGGTAGAGAATTGGTGTAGATGGCAATGCAGGCATCTCCACACTGACCACTGGTCAGGAAGCCAGGCAAGGCCCATCAAGGGCCGCCCTTTCAATCACTGCCCGGAATCATAAATCAAACCTTCAGCCCTGAAACCCTAAATCCTTAACCCTAGAAGCATTGAAACTCTAAACTCTTGACACTTGGAACCTTGAACCAAAAACTCTTGAAACTCTGAAGCTGGAAGCCCAAGCACCCAGACCCTCGAATGCTCTGCCCTGAACCCCAAACTCTAGAAACTTGAAACCGTACACCCTAAACACTCGAGACTTCACGTCTTAAGCCCCAAGCCCTGAACCCCTGCAGTCCACCTTGAGTGGATAGAATATGAAGTTGCCCAACATTAGAACGAGATCCCCATATGCCCCATATTCTATGTATTGAAGCGGGACTATGGACCCCTAAACCCCGAGCCCTAAACCGAGCCCTAAACCCTAATCCTAAAATCCTAAACCCGAAACCCTGATCCCAACATAATCCTAAACTATAAGCCCTAAACCCTAAACCCAGAATCCCCGCAACCGTCATCCTGGCCTCAGTTTGCCTCAGGCCCCAGCCTTCACTGGGGAATTCTGCTGCAGGTGCGCAATCTTAGGGTTTAGAGTTGAGTACAATCAAGGGTTTCAGACTTGCGCCCCTAGGGTTGCACCCCTAAGTCTTGGGATCCCTTTAGGGGACTCTAGGGGCACTACAAAAGGGTTATATTAAGGCCATATTGGGGAAACCTGTTAGGGGTACGACCTTAGGGGTACAACCCTAGAACCCTTGATACAAATGAGCTGTAGTCTAAACTCCTTAAAGGGGGGTTATACAGGGGACTATATTGGGTTTAGGGTTTGGGGTTTAGATCTAGGATTTTAGGCGGGTTAGGATCTATGGGGTAAGGGCTTAAGGTTTGGGATCTGGGATTTGAATCACAGGGCTTAAGGGGGACTGGAGTAATTACAGGTATTATAACTAGGATATACATAGGGAGATCGTACAGGAAAAGATTTGTGGATCCACTTACCTTGAGCACCAGTAAGTGGAGTGTATTTGTGACGTTCACGTACTTCAGGTCTCAATACCCAGACCCTTACCTAGGATCCAAAAAATGGGCCCCCCAAACCTGATCCGACCAATACTTTTGAGGAAAATAGGGGATTATTGTGAGGCTCCATTTTTTAGATCCTTTAGGAGGTCTGGGTATAAAGATCTCAATATGGGATGTCTATCTCCAAAGGTCTTCGGCTGGAACATTAAGACTCTGAAGCTACCGCGTTGGTGCCAACACACATTTCCAGGACCGGGATGTGGGACTTGAACCCTCCAAGCCCAAGCCCCCAATTTAGGGCTTAGGGTTTAGAGTTTAAGATTTTGGGTGGGTTAAGGGTTAAGGAATGAGGCCTTAAACCATAGCAGAAGGATGCGCTATGGATCCTGAAGTCGTGAGTATTGGTGGCCTCGTCATGTTGATTATGTTATGAGTTGTATATTGTGAATACCATATGTTAAACGCAAGCCCCAAGAACCCTGAGCATCCTCTTTTGGAGGCTCATGGGTAGTCAGAAGTAGCAGTGGACAAAATAGCCTACTTACCACCCTACTTATGATAAGTTGCCCAGGAACCTCGAAGTATATTAAACCCTGAGACCTGAGCTTTAAACACCTCAACCATAAACCGTAAACCAATGCCAACTCAGGCCCCAGACCCTCAGACTGCTAAATGGCAGCACCTGCGGTGGATGGAGCAACTCTTGCACTGCTTCGGACCGCCAGAATAGCACTCTACAATTCTAAGGGCATAATGTATGTAAGGTTGTGCTACAACCCTAAACTTTCTAGCCGCAAACCCTAAAACCTAACTGTAGATCCTAAATTTTCAACCTCCAGCCTCAAAGTGGCCATGGATCAGGGGCTGGGGATCGGCACTTGGATCTTCGTTGCAACTCTAGGCATCTGCGAATATCAGCGCCTTGACTTGCACATGGGCTCAGGGAACACTTTGGGTTTGAGGTAATGTAGGGGCCTGCGTAACTACCAATATTGTAGTCCTAGATTCGTTGAATCATGGTGTTCGGTACCTCAAAAAACTCAACGTTCTTTTGGCGCTGGCTTTCGGGGTGACCATTTAAGGTTTATAAGGTCTATTCAGGGTTAAGAGGGAGTTGACTTGCCCTGTTTTGGGGTCATGGGATTGAGCCTTCAGGTTTTGGGTTTGGGCGTGGCTGTTCATGCACTTTTGCAGCAGAACGGGAGATGTTTCTTGCAAAGACGGGTGAGCTGCAAGTAAGACGTGTGTGGCGCTGAGTATGGCGAATGCATTTACCGGCGTAGGAGATATGGGACTTTGTCAGAATAATCCACACATAATCCGCAGAATGGGGTGGAACAGGGTGCTACCGGATAGATCCATTCGCTTTGCATCATGAGTGCCAGTGTTTTTATGATAGGCTATCGTGACCGTTAAGCTTCCCTTGGGGAACTTCATGGGGATCACATTTTTTCAAAGGGTAAGGTTTTTTTTTGGCATAGGGTTTTGGGTGTTCTCCTTCCATCAGCCATCGTTGAGAAATTCGGCGTGCGCGCAGAGGACTTGGGAAATGGTCCCGTGTACTCCCGAAACAAACCTGGGACTATTGATTCGCAAAGGAATCTCTTTAGATGTGCCCAATGCATTTTTTTTTTTCAAAAAAAGTTTTGGTGTTTGTCTGGGATGGGGATGGGGTGGGGGAGCTTCATTCGACAGGGCTCCTCATCCTTCTGTCTGCCTTCTTGTAGAATAAGAACAAGCGTTACAACAACGCCAGCAGCAACAATAAACAAACAAACGAACAAGCAAACAAACAAACGAGGCCCGAGCGACAAACGAACAAACAAACACACGAACGAACAAACAACCAAACAACGTCACCATTTCGTGGCTGCAACATTGTGCGCAGGATGGTGATGTTTCGAGGCTGCAGCACTCCGAGTCAACGATGCGAAGGCAAGTCAGCAATTCATTTACAACTCTGCCTAAGTGGTTGGACAACAAGCAGTTGCTCGTACCGTCAGGGTCAATCCTGAGGGCCTGCTGGAAAGCATGCAGCAGTCGTTGAGGGAGAGAAAAGAGACGCTCAGAAGCGCTTCAGTGACTTCAGTGGCCAATTTTTCGGTTCAACAATAGCACAGCCTGATTTTCAAGAGTCTTTGCTGTAGGAAGAAGCAGAAGAGCCGCCAGCGGTCAGATCTGATTGAGCAGGAAGCGCAGGGGCCCCTAGGAATGTCATGTCTTGCTTATTTTTCATAGACCATGCTTGCGCTAAGCGTGTTTTGAAGCTTCTCAGGTTGTTGCCAAGAGTGCCTTGGCCTTAGACCCTGTGCAGCCGCGAAGTGAGCAGAACTTGTAGCAAAGCATCAGTCGTCGTGGTGTCACTTGTGCTCAGGTCACTGAAGCTGACGGACGGCTTCTGCAGGGCGCTTGCAGCGCCTCGCGGCCACGACAACTTTTATGGCCAATTCACACCGCTCCTACGCGTCCAGGACACTTGCAGCAACACTGGCTCACTGCGGCTGCCCTGCTACATTTCATTAACGAATCCTGGTGGTAGAGTGACTAGAGGTGAAGCTGTTTGCAGCTCCAAGCACGGTTTTTATTCATCTAGTGGCTTTGCAGATTCGCTGTTGTCTAACCGGCGTGCTTATGTTTTGTTCAACGTGCTAGGAGTCGACTTTCTTCGTGGCAAGCACATGAAGGTGGGCAACGGCACTCCTGATGCTTGGACCTCAGCAGCTACAGCGTTCTGCCGAGGTCGCAGTCTGTTGCTTTTCTGCTGAGGTGATCAGGAAGCTGTTAGCCCTCGAGCCCGACGCTTTGCGACGCGTCGTTGGCTCGCTGCCGTTGTACTTCTTTAAGGTCCGCTAGCTGGTGCAAATCTTTTCCTGCGCGCGAACCTCAAACACCTGGTTGCGTTGAAGGATCCTTCCTTCCAGAAGCGCACAGTCGCAGATGTGGTGAAAGCTCGCGAGGCCTTTCTTTTCAGTTCTTGTGCGAATGTCTTTCTGCCTTGTTGTTCGTATTTTCTGACGTGTTTCTCCAGGATGGCTATCGGCTCGCCTCGCCGGAGACATGCGGCGAGTGCCGCCTGAGCCGGGAGCTTGGCGACCTGTACAAGGTTGATTTTGCCAAGCTCGGCCCGGAGTTCTTCGACAAGAGGCCCCTGGAGCTGGTGAAGCTAGTCCCTGGAGGCCGTGCCAAGGCTGCAGATATGTGGGTAGTGTTCTTTGCCTTTGTTGGCATTGCAGGTTTTCAACAGTCGTGTAAGGTTACCCTGGCACGCTCCGCGGCGTGCTGGGCAGGGAGGACAGCAGCTTCTACTACTCCCAGAACATGCTGGGGGTTTCGGCCTCTGCGCGCTGGCCCCTAAGCGGCTACAGGCTGACGCAAGAGGCTGGGCTGGGACATGCCTTGAATAGTCAGGTGCCTCTTGAACAGCTGCGGATGCCCCTGCGGGTCACACCCAGCGAGCGGCATCCCGTGCATGGCTTTGCCATCACTCTCTTGCCCAACGAAGCCAGCACCAATAAGGCGTGCGGAGTGTGAAGTTTTTTGCGGGGGCTGCAGCGCCCCTGCAAAAAAAGTTTCCGTGGGTTACACATAGAGGCATGCCTGAATGTCGTTCGCACCTTTCTTCCTGTACCCTGAAACTATACTCTTCCGCGCAGCGAGCTCTGATGCAAGATGAACGTCAACTTATCCTCGTCCCTAAGAAGTGCGCCAAGCTGCAGAAGGCTCAGTGCCATTACTTGGATTTGGTAACTTGCTGAAGTGCTTCGTGTCTAACTTGTTCATGGGAACAGGCTGCAGCGCCTGATGTCAATGTTGGAATTGACAAGATGCAGCACGTGAACGGCGCGAGGAAGCCTCCAGGCAGGATTGGGGACTAGGTGATTCAGTGGGCTTCTCGGGCACTTTGAGCGTGTTGCGCTTATGTGGCGTGCACGTTTTGCCGGACGTTCAAGACGCAGTTGTGCAGCTCATCGTCATGATTGTTGCAAAGTGTCAGGAAGATAGAAGGGTGGGGTAAAGTTTGCAGCCAGGCCTCTCAGCATCTTTGTGGGCAACCTTGAATATGCGGGCAGAGCTCATATCTACCAGCCCGGAACATGAGACGGCGCGTGTGAGCCTAAGTTAGCGTTGTCGCAGTAGATCTATTGTTTCAAGGCGTGGGGTCTGCAGGTTGCGATGATCAGTGACAGTTCGTGGGGCTGTAAAGGTGCTTCTGCTGCAAAGCTTTCGGCGGAGATCCTCACATCCTGCCGTCAAAAGACGCAGACAGTCCTGCACAAAGCCAACCTTGGTCAGCAGGACTGGGCTCTCTCCAAAATTCGGGTTCCCCTTAAGTTGCACCTTGTTGGGCGGCTCTTTTGCACCCAGAATTCTTGTTTGTAAGCTTCTTGACAGTTACTCAAGGGAATTGCTTGCGTTGCGCGTACTACCTTCAAGTCCTCAGCTCCCTACTAACAGCCGATAAGTTTGGGGGGGTTACCGCTGAGCTTTCCAACCAGGGTAGTCTGAAGTTTAGATCTCAACAAATTCCAGCCACCACGGAAACCCTACACAACACCCAAATAATGAGTCCCCATTACCTCCCCCCTATACTGCCCCTCCGTAGGTTCGCCCCTAGCCCTAAGCCACTATCCCGAAACAACCTTAATTCCATGGAACGGGGCGGTCAGCATAGGAGGGGGTAGTGCAGGGACCCATGGCCAAACTGAAGTTGAATTATACTTCGAAGTGCAAAGTTTGACTGCAATCTCTGAATCGTAGCGTGCTATGCCCTAAGCTACTAAAGCCCTAAACCCTAAACCCCCCGAACATTGAGCCCTAGACCCCAAAAGCCCCCAGGCAACCTTAATCCCTGTACGTCAGAGTTGAGGTTCCAAACTGTCAGTATGTGGCTGGAAATCATGGAGGACTGCGCTGGCTAAGTGTGAAGCATCTACTGCCGGGGCTTACATGAGTGGAATAGGGGTTTGGGGTATGCTATAGTACACATATATGGAGTGCAAGGAAATAATTTTGGTCATTCTTCAGGTTTCCACGTTACTGACAGCTGAGGCTTGCGGTGGACAAGCAAGGTTCAAAGATTGTGTTTGCAGGTGGTCTCCCATCTTGCACTGGGCAGGTTATAGTTGCAGATTTGGTGGATCGTATTTTCACAGTATTTTCGCGCCGACTCTGTAATTCAACGGTTTAAACTGTTGACTGACCACCTCAGGAAGGGGCTATCGAGCTCATAGAGTAGAATTCTATAGCGGCTAATAGCTCCAGTCTTCCATTCCCCATGCAAAGTAGCTGCGAATCCGTCAGCCGAGACCGCAGAATCCAGCCCGAAGCAGGGTCCGCGTAAAATTTGAAAGGTTCTCATTGTTGTTGGTAAGTTCCTCGTTTTTGAGTATGGTACGACAAGCGGTGGTAGTATTGCAGATTATCCCAACTGACCATGGTTTTGACAAGTCCCCCTACGCTTATCCCACACCCCCATTCATAAACCTCTGCAAAATCTCGAGTACCTGGTTACCAAGTCTTTGGCCCTTTGGCTTGGGCGTGCTGCTCGCTTCATGCCATCACTCGAGGATCCAAATGTCAAGCCATCAGCCATCATGGAATGGGGTCTCAGAATCCATAGTTTTGGGTTTGCCCGAGGCCTCTGCATCCCTAATTGCTCGTACACAGAGCCCTAATTAACGTAAGCCCCGATTGTCTTTTGGCTATACTCCGTCAGTTTGAGAAACATGTATGCATATGTGCGTTCGTGCATGCAAACCGCAAGCCCTTAACCCTTGGCTCTAAACCCTGAAAAGATAAGCCCCTTAATACCTAGGCCCAAAACCGGCAAACTGCAGAGCCTATATAGTCCCCCCTGAAACAGATAGAATATGGCTTTGGGTATACTATAATAAGATCCCCATATACCCTGGGGGGACTGTATACCTTTAGCCCCACGCCTCGAAGGCCAGATCCTGAACCTTACTGGGTGTTAGTGGGGAATAAGGGAATATCTTACATAGGGGTTTTATGGGGATTTTATTCCCTTATTCCCTACTAACCACCAGCACGTAGCCTAAACCCTACACTGCATGTCCCGCATCCTTAATTGCATTCTTCTGTACCAGGACCGTTGGAAGGCTTGGCGGCAGAGGTGCAGCAAGGGCTGAAGGATTTGAGATTTTGGGCACTGCTTGGAGGATCAGGTGACTTAGCAAGTGGGTTCATGATGTGGATGACTTGAAACTGCCTATAGGGGTTTTGGTATACTTAGCTAGAGTTTTGAAAGCGCCTTGACCCTCCAAGTAGCAATACATCAGAAAGATCGCCAGGGGCACGCAAACAAGCAAGATCCTCCGAGACCTGATGTAGTCCTTGTGTTTTTTCTTGGAGGAAGGCTCTTTCTTCGAAGGTCGGTCCTCTTTGGGGGGGCTAAATGGAAATTTGCAGGATTATGTTAACGCTTACGGATTGGGAGTTTCGGGTGTGTGTTGCCGTCTGCTGCTTTGAGAAGTATGGGCACTCACTTGTGAAGCCCCCATAAATCTGGCTAGTGAACTTACATGTACCCTTACGGGCCCCAGCTAGAACCCCAGTATACTCTCGCATGTAGGGTTCAACCCAAGAAGGAAGGACATTCAGAGTGCAGGTGGGGTTCAGGGTTTAGGTTTGGTCTCATTTGAAATAGCTTAGGTGGAATTGATGCTGCAGCCCCGACATCTCTGCAAAAGATCTTACATGGTCAGCGTTCACAACGCATTGTAGGGAAATTATAATCCCAGCGAACACAAACTTTACATTGGGCCTGGTCTCGGCCCTACCAGGATCCAGCAGGTCCTGTTGTGGCAATAGCATCGTGCTAGTTGGCCAAGAATACTCTAGAATTTTTGTCAGAGGCAATCTTACAAGAAGTAGCCATGTGGATGCGCCTTTTTCAGGGGTGGCAACTCTTCCCCCAGACTCAACTTGCGTGTTTTGGCAACTGACCAAATCGTTGTTTCTCGGTTGAAGAACAGAAGCCGTGTAGCGAAATGCAATGGCAAGTCGAAAAGGAATTGCATGGCAGCGTTCTAGGTCGGCTTGATCTATCCATGCATTTATTTGAGCAATTCGGATTTGCTTCAGGCCCCTAATCCCCAAACCTCTCAACTCTGACCTCTACACCCCGCAGCCCTACCACCCTGCACCCACACCCCAAGTTCTCTGCCATAGTAGTCTGCCCCAACATTAATTAATCTGATTGTCGCCATGGTCTAACACTCCAAGGCTCCAAGAAGTCAAAGGTCTGGGTTACTGTTAAGGAACTTAAATGCAGGTATTATAATAAGGAAACCCCATTGTTTTATTATATGCCCGTATTATGGTAACTTCACAGCAACCCAGAGGTGGTACCATGATGGGTGTTTCAAGCCCGACGTATGTATCACTTATTCACGTACAGCCCCAGCTGAAAGAGGTTTTAAGTTACACGCAGTAGGGAGGGAGTGCCAAGAGTAGGTTCCCTACAGCCCTAAACACCTGAACCTCGAACCTCTAAACATTAAAAACATGATCCCAAACCTATGTCACCCAGCGGGTGCCCCAGCCCCACTTACCTGCCAGAAGGAATGCCTCCGATGGTGATGCAGACGGAGGCGGCGTTTGCCTTGTTTTGCTGTTTGAGGGTATGGTATCGGGTCTGGGATTCAGGGTTTAAAGCATGGCAAGTTTGAGATTCATGATTAAAGAATTGAGGTTCAAGGTTTGAGTTCCTCAAGGCTTCTCGCCTCTTCCTTGTCGGGATTTCTCAGTGTCAGCAAAGATGCGCAGTTGCGATGACTTGTCAATGATTCCTGTGATAAAGTGCTTGTACAGTG
>CAJNIZ010016447.1:29400-54114 GCA_905231905.1 Symbiodinium pilosum
GAAGATTTAGGGATTAGGGCTTGGGGATCCATAGGAAGGCTGAGGGGTTTAAGGTTTGGGGATGAGGGCTTCAAAACCGGAATAGTGGAACATCAATAATTGGGCTTAGGTGTTCAGGGCTACTGGAAAATCGAATGGAAAAGCAAAGTGAGAATGAAATGTAAACTGGGTGGGCCTACATGCGCATGCAGGGTTCAGGGTGAGCTTGCTGGCTTAGGTGAACATTGCCTGTAGGCCATAAACCCAAGACTGTCCCCTTCCCTCCCCAAAAATAAAGGCATGAGCCATAATCTATACTCCCTAAAGCAGGTATTTAAGGGATTATATCAGGGACTGCTATAAGGGTTACTAAGGGGGATACTAGGAGTTTAGACTTCGGCTTACATAGACTAGAGTACGTTGGACATTGCAGGCTTGATTGGTGTAGTCGGTGGAGGTGACCTATTTGGAACCTCTCAGGGCCGTTTTCTCAAAGCTGTAGGTTCGTGTGAAAGGTTCCGAGAGACGAACCAATTCTCGGAAACCCTCCTAAATAAACCCTAATCCCTATAGTCTCCATTTTCTTTTCCATTATCCCTATATAATCCCTATATAACCCTAATCCCTATAGTAATGCTCGAAACCTTTGGGGAGCCCCTAAAACCCGAGCTCGATAGGCGGCTACTGCTGCGAGCGCCGCGCGAAAGAAGAAGCGACACGTGCCTGGGCAGCTGACAGTAGCGTTGTGGGTTTAAGGGTTCTTGGGTATTTTGGGGTTAATGTGTGTAGGCCTGTTGTTTCCTGGTTGTAGGCTTTAGGTTAGGGTTATGGGTTTAAGAGTTTTTAGCGCTTGGGCTACAGGTGCAAGTACCCAACGGCCTTGTTCCTCTCCAGCACCTACCTTCCAATTACGATTGAAAGAAAACAGCGTACTTATTTTGGTATATTCCCAAAATAAGGGGACCCCAATATGGGCCCTAAAATGGCATAATCCTTATTCTAGGGATCCCCAAGGAGGTACCCCTAATTATGGGACACCCCCATATACTTCAGGCCACAGTTCAGGTTGTTGGAGGCCTAGCTGTTGGGGGTAACAGTTAAGGTTTTAGGGATCAAGATCCCCCAACTACCATGCAAGGTCCAAGGGGGCCCTCATAATGGCTATTGTCCTTGTAAAACGCAACCCTAAACCTAAGGGCTTCGGTGCTTGCTTGGGCGGGGACGATTTGTTTTAGGGCAACGGTTTTGGCTTCAAGGGTTTAGGGCTTAGGGTTCACGGTTTGGGCTTCAAGGGTCTTAGGGCTTTGGTTCGGCAATGGGTCCAGCTGTGCCAGCATACGAATAAGCTACTTGTGTTTACGAAGCCTCCGTTTGTGGACGGGCTTCTTTGCGCCCAGCTCATTGGAATCTCAAGACGGTTAATGTTTGTGGCGTTTTGAGCACAAAAAGATCCTGAGCAGAGGGTTTTCTCAACATCCTGGGTCTTGGTGAAGTTCACTATAACAAGGTATCTTACTGTTGGCGGTGTAAAAAGGTATCTTAAGCTTAAATAATGTCAGGAACCTATTTCTTTTGAGCCTTGTTTGCGCCTTATCCATGCGAACTACCTAGTCCATCAAAAGGATCGATGGTCTCCAGTATCTAGAAACAAAAACAACGCCTAGGTTTCAAGACCTTGCGTCGGCCTGGGCAGTCTACGATTCAGATAGTAAGCCGAGACAAAATGGCATGTACCTCATAAGATTTGCACCTGACTCCTGAAGCCCCAGATCACTACTTGATGCGTAGCCTTTATAGTCAAACTACAGTATGATAAATTATCGACCCTGAATTTCTAAAGCAAGAAAGAGTGTCTTTCTAAAGCCCAATACATGAACCTCTTGTCAAGCAGGTGTTGTGGACTGCCCACTTAACCGAAGACCTCCCTGCACCTGAACCCAAGATCTCCCTGAATCTTCCACCCAAGCCCTTAGCCCTATAGTCCCCTTTAAGTAGATAGAACATGGGGTATAGCATATCGGGATCTTATTATAACATACCCAAAGCCATGTTCTATCTACTTATGGGGGACTATACGCCCAAAACACTAAACCCTCAAAGCCTACATTCTGAGGCCGGCAAGGGCGAGGAGAAGGAGGACTGCCGGAAAGTCAGAACATGAAGAGCTGTGCAGTTTGAGGGTTCAGAGATTCAGAGTGTGGGGGTCTCAGGGCTTCAAGGTTGAGAGGATGAACATGTGAGAATGTGCCCAAAAGACATGCGCCCCGCAATGCAAACTTGATATCAAGGTGGCGAGTCCACTCAAGGCTTCTTTGAAAGGTCAAGGGGACTTAGTAAGTAGTCTTGTAACCCGTTTAATTCATGTCACAACCCAAGTTATTCCCATTCTCAACCTACTTGCTAAGTCCCCCTGATCCTGCAAGTAGGGTTCTTATGACCCAAATGTTGACACGCAGGCTTGAGGTTGCAATTCCCAAGGTACAGGCAGGGCTCCTGTACATGAGTAAGGCCTACTTGGAGGGTTGGGGAGGACTTAGTAGGTATACTTATAAGCCCTATAAGCCTATAAGCCACATGGGTTGTTCTCAAAATGATGGACCCCCTTTGGTAATGGAGTATACTACGGCACCTAGTATTGAGGGGTACCAAAATAGCTCCCTGATTTTGGGAAACCCAAACATAACAACACCAGTTATCCCGGTTATTAACTCACTTCCTAAGGCCCCTAACCCTTCAAGTAAACCTTGCACCTGTACAAGTCAAAGGTTGAAACCATGGGCTCCTCGTATGGGCCCTTAACCCTGGAATCCTTACATGGGTAGTTTCCAAAATTAGGGTCCCATCTCGGTAGCCCTACATGGCGCCATAATATAATCTATTTCCAAAAGGGGCTCATAATTTTGATGATAACCTATATACCTACTTAGTTGCCCTAGTGTACACTTAAGGGTCCCTAGAATCCCCCTTAAAAGGCCTAAGCCCCCAAAGTAGGGGCCCATTTTTGTAACCTTCTAACAAGAGAACGGTGTGATGTTCGAGGCCGACTCCGCTGACTACTCCTTTCGAACCCCCTCAAAGCCCTGAAGCTTCAAATTGGTAGTTGCAAAACATGGGGTCGGACGCCCCTCTTTAGCAATCTCCAGATAAAGGATCCCAATGTAAGCCCTAAAATATTAACATCCTATAACGGGACGCCCAACAAGGGGAAACCCCCATTTGCTGACCTAAAGTCTGTAAATTCTCCTTCAGGGGATCCGAGGTCGTGCCCTCAAATTCTACCACTGGGGTTTCCCAGCCTACTTACCCTGCATTCCCCATGCCTTTGATGACCTTCAATGGTACCAAAGAACTCAATAGGACAACGCCTTGATCTAGGTTTCGAGGCTTAGCCAGTAGAAACTTGTGGACTGCAGAAATTTGCAAGTCAAACGCACCTACATAAATCCATGCCATAAACTCGGTTAGACCCTTAAAACCCCAACCCCTGAATACTTAGTGCGAATGCCCTCCCCGAGCTCTACGCCCAGAAGTCGCAGCCCCTAAACCAACTGCGCAAGTCTGATTCGCAATGGGATTCGACAGGAGTGTTTGCAGTATTCGCTTTGGGTAGGTATAATATGATGATTGGGCAGTGGGACCCATAGGCTTGTGCTTCCAGATGACTAAGTTTAGTCCTCAGGTACCCTTACCCTAAGGCTCAACATAGCCCAACAGCCTAATATAGTATGGTCTTTGGGCCCAAAAACCCTATGTTATGAGTCCTTAGAGCCTTAGGGCTAAGATTCTGGGATCTTCCCATGACTTTCCTTTGGAGCCCCGGGGTGCGCCCTTAAGACCATACTGGGAAGAACATGGAGAATGTGCTTGATGCGGGGAGATTGGGGGAGTGGATTCCCATAGTTTTCCTAATATGGGAGTTTCCCAAAATTAGGGGTGCCATTTTGGGGATGCTTAGAATCTACATTGGGGTCTATCTTGGGGTCGCCTTACCTTGGGAATTACCATATAGTCTCCACATATACCCCCATCATAGTCCCTGTATTCCCTCACTCACTGCTGGCTAAGCAGCGGCAAGAACGCTCAGCTTGGAACACTAGGCCCCGAACCATTGTGTGCAGGACTCGCAAGACGGACCTCAAGATCAATTGAGGCAACCGATTGTGTCCATATGGTGGTGTCTCAAAAAGGTTTCTAAATAATCTTCACTAAAAGGCCCCCATCATGCTTTCACGATCCACGCATACCCCCAGAGTTTCTGGGATATTCCTCTTTTCCACATACCGCATACCCGCAGAAACTGAGATGCGGCCGTAAGCCTACGCCAAAAGCCCACTTACCTATGTAGCTATGTATTTTACTGGGTCTTAGTAGGGAGTATGGGAATACATGATATAGGGATTATATAAGGAGATTATATTCCCTTATTCCCTGCTTAGAACCAGTAAGTTCTAGGGACTTTGGAGCAGCGACTCGTTATGATTCGGTTCCACGGCTATCAACCTTGCTCTGCTACTAAATCTCCGTCACTTGTGCACCCTAAGCCCATTTGCATCCTTGCATGGTAGAGATTTTGGGATAGCCTCCACGTCATCCCTACACAATCGCGATGGGGGCCCTATGACCTTCTCACAATACCTACATGCATCCCTAAGATTCTCCTTTTTTGAGAAACCCAGAAAATTTGCAGGGATACGGTCGATGAAGTTGCGGCCGGTGCCCAGGACAAGGGCTGTTGCTCTCAAGTGGTTTCCATTTTCTTTTCCATTACCCCAATATAACCCTAGTATAATATAGTAGTTTCCATTTTCCATTATCCCTATATAACCATAGTCTAACCCTAGTATTTTCCTTTACCTCTTATGAAGAAAGTCCATCTCACCCTCATATGGTTTTTCCCACAGGGGTGGGGCAGGTTGCTGTTTGAAAATTCCCAACGGAGTAAGGCAGGTTACTGTTTGGAGGAGGGAATTCTTTAGCTGGTCTTTCGGTGTTGTCCCCAAGCATGAAAGGGAATCCATTGCTGGATGCCTTTGCGTATTTGTTTGTAGTTCTGGCCCACCCCAGCCCCTAACGTCACATCTGTCCCCAAAATCTCAGGGCTGTCATGGAGAACATATGAACATCAGGGGTGGGGGGACGTTGGACATTGGGGGACGCGATTACAAGGTGGTCCAAAAATCTGTCAGCCCGTTTCTGTAGCCAGGGTAAAGGGTTTTGGAAGAGCTATGGCGTCTTCTTCCTTTTTTGAGAGTCTTCTAGATCCGTTGAACGTAAGGAAATTGGTGGACTAGTGGTCAGGGGTCTGGAGGAGAGATGGGAGGGTGGGTTTCTAACACAAAAAAGCTGGCCATGCACTGCACCCCCCCCGTCTCTCCCTCTCTCTCTCTGTATCCCTGTCTCTCTATCCCTGTCGTTCTATCCCTGTCGTTCTCTCCATCATTGATTCGTTGGAATTTTCTGGACCGGTGGCTGTATATGTGTCGGATGTAAACCACCAGAATCCTTAGCTCCAATTTCCTAAGCCCTGAATCCTAATCCTGAATCGCAACTATCCACCTCTGCATCCCTCAAACCCTAACACATAGCATCGGCGACCCCACTTTCCCCAGCACCTACATCCAATGTGTAAACCTCAAATGTCATACTTGGGCTTGGCATCTACTTAGCCGTTAGTTCCAATTCGGGTCTCCCTATATAAGGATTAAAGTATGTGGGGATCTATGTCGCAGCCCCCTTTTTTGGGAGATTGCCATATTGGTGAACTTCAGGTTCTGAAAATCTTGTAAGATGGCTCTAGGAAGGTTTTACGCTGTTGAGCTATGGGTCTAGGGTGAGCTATCGAAACTCGAAGCCCAATTACCTGTGCAAATGGCAACCACTACCGTACTGAACCCGAAGCCCGAAGCACTTAACCCCCTACACCCCAGATTTAAAGCCCGCAGCAGTACATCCCAAAATCCTGGACGTCAACCCTTGAAATCTAAAGCCTAAGCCTTAAATCCTAAACCTTCTAAAGATCACTCGGCCTCTAGAGAATGAGAGGAATCCTCCGGCTTCTTCTCGCGTTTTCTTCCCTTTCGGAAGCCAGCTGTCCAGGCGCAGAGAAAGTGGGTTGCCATGTGGCACTGTGGGATAAAAGGATTATATGGGGCTTAGATAGGGATTAGGGACATGTAACCCCAATAATGGAGAATCAAATGGAAAGGAACATGGAAAGTCACGTGGGAACTTCTACATTGCTAAGCCTGAAGGCAATGGCGTTAGTTTCATGGCTGCACTTTGGGATAACTAGCCGCGTAATAGGTAACTTAGTCATGGAAGAATTTGGGGGCGCCCTTTAAAGTACCACCCAGGTTGTGTGGTGATGGCTTGAGGAACAGGGTTGCGCCTTGCATTCTTTCCTGCAACGGTCCGAGCGCCGCAAAAACTCAGGGCTTTAGGTGCCAAAGAGATTTGATGCTGTTGATATGAAAAGTCTTGCATGGCCTTAGTATACTATTTTGTGACAATTCCCCAGGTATAAGATACTTAGGGTCGTGCAGAATTTGGAGGCATCCACCGCGCAGCTGTGTTTGGTACCCGCACGTGAGGGACCCTTGGGTTTCCTCGATTTTTAGTTGGCGCGTGCAGGTAAGAGCTCAGGTCTTATGTTGAGAGCTCTGTGGGCAGCCTCTCAAATGAATTTGCTGCCCGAGCTTTTGTGAAGCAGCTCTGCGTTGTTCAAGGAGAGCCAGAACAGCCTACTAGGTTGAACACTTTGCAAGGACTGGGTTGCTGTTAGGAAGCTTAAATTAAATTCCTGTAAGGCGTGAAGATCTAGTAAGTAATATGGTTTCCCCGAAATAGTAACAGACATTATGTTCCCTTAACAGCAACCCTGTACAAGGACTCCATTAGATTTTCAGCTCACGCTCCCAAGACAATCCTAAAACTGCCTTGCATGATCTGGCTTCCGAGCAGGAAGCACAGATCACACTCTGAGAGTTGATTTCACCTTTCAGTCCTGGTTGGGGCTTCTCAAAAGCAGAGGCGATATGATGCAACCATGTCCCAAGCTACCTAGATTCTCCACCGTTGTGCGTGGAATCGGAAGCTATACACAATCCATTCCAAGCCCAAAACGGAACTACGTTGAAGGGTCTAGGTGAGCCTCTAAGCCTCGAATACCAGAGCCAGAGCTCTAAACCCCTTGCAAGCAGAAACTCTAACCCCATCACCCTAAGATCTTTAGTATCAAGCCCTTGCCTAATCTGGCTTGCTGCTAAGGAACTTAAATTCATTGACTATCAGAAGGAAAACCTCTTATTTCCTATGTGCCCATTGTATGGTAACTTACTCACAGCAACTCAAATCCACATCTAGCTTTAAGTGCCATAGGCTTTCAGACCCAAAGCCTCTACCCGAAACTGCCCCTAAAATCCCGAACGCTACCTCCTGTCCTGGAACCTCCATCCTGAACCTACATCCTAATCCGCAAACTCCTGAAACCCCCTATCCCTGGATGGCCTAGTTGTTTAATGTTGTTGGTAAAGGAAATCTTGCACCACCTTGGGCATTCAATGTATTGTTATCCGTCATTCTTGGGACACTCGGCATGATGCAAGATTTCCTTACGTCCATAATGCGGTACCCCCCGAGTTTGTCAGATTTTGTTTAAAAGGGTCAGGGGATGAAAAATCTCAACAGGAGACGGTGGAAGAAAAGCCCAAAGAGGTGCCCATGCCATGAAAATTTGCAAGTGTGGTTTGGGGTTCTCAGTTTAGAGCTTGGAACTGAAGCTTTAGCACTCAGATGTTAGGCTCTAGGGTTCTGAGTTTAGGGGTTAGGGTTCAAGGTTTGGAGTTCACGGCTTCGACTATTGTTGTCCTAATTTCCTTGCATACTTGTGGTACAGGGTACCTTACATAGACCTCAACCTGATATCGTTGATAATTTCGGCCCCTGCCCTGGAAAGGTTAAGAACACAGCCTCCTTCTTCCCCTTCAGGGTTGTATCAGGTAGGAGAACATTCAAGTCATAGAGAGAGTTTATAGTCTACATTCCATTCTAGTTGCTACAAGAGATAGCAGTAGTCTTTCAAAATATACCTCCCTAAATTCCAATTCCCCAAACCCTAAACCGGCCTATTATTCCTAAAGGGTTCATGGGAAGCTGCTGGCAACCATGACTACACCCATCCTTGAGCATGAGGCCAGGAAGCGGATTACAGTCTTGATCAGAGCGTTTAGGGTTTAGGAGCGGAGTAGGATTCTATATTACTCCCCTCCCCAAATACTAGCCCCCACACAACACCCAAAACTTCCGGTTTATACCTTACTTGGGCCGAGTATTTGTTTTCAAGAATCTGCATTTCTTTCCTGCCCTAGTGATCAAGGTCCCCCACTCCCTAGTGATGAACACCCAAAAATGCAGTTCTTATTGGGGGAATCTTCGCTATTACGCGATGTGGAGTCTGTTAGGGGGAGGATTACTAAATGTAGGCGGTTTGAGAAGCTAGATTCCCCAAAAGCAGGGACGCTCTTCTCGTTGCAGGACCTGCAGTTATTTCCAAGAAGCTGGGTTGCTGTTGAGGAACTTAAATTAGGTTGCCATAGTGGGTGGATATATCGCTTAGTATGGTTTCACACCATAGTGGGTATATATAGTAGTTAATATGGTTTCCCCAAGAAGGCAACTTGAACAGTTCCTTAATAGGCACTCAGGAAGCGCATGGGCAGAGACCCCCAGGCCAGGCCCGATCCCAAAGTCCGAAGCCTTCGGGTGCTACAGGATAGTATATTATGATATAGTATATCACAGCATATTGTAGTATCTTATCGTAAATTCATGGTATATTCTAGTATCGTATATTATAGTATATGATAGTATACTATAGTATATTATGGTAAACTATGGTAAGTTATGGTTTCGAGGCTAGGATTGGGCGTTTAGGGATCAGGGGTTCAGGGCGATGGGTTGTCATAAACGTTAAACCCTGAGCCCCTAAACCCTGAACCCTAAGCCCTAAATTGTAAACCTGAAGCTCTGAAGACCACCTGAATCTATAAGTCTGCGAGGCCGATGATACCATTCAGGAGCCAGCTGCAGGCAGCTTGACACTCTGCTTTTCCGTGATGGGAGTTATAGTCTAAATTCCTTAATGGGGTTATATAGAAGATTATATGGGGGACTACTGTAGGGTGGCTTACTAAGGGGGATACTAGGAGTTTAGATTATAGCTCATGTGGGCTATTAAGTCCATTCCGTTTTACGGTTTGGGGTGTAGGGCCTAGGGTTTACGGCCATCCGGGCCATTAGGAAAATCATGTATTTTAGGGTTGTTAGGCCAGTCTGGTATCGGGTATGTTTAGGAAGCTTTTTGTGTTAGGTATTATTCAGGTTATCCCTCACCAACTAGTGGTAGAAGCCCAGGAATACACAGGATCCCTCAAAAAGGTTGCCATTGTCCTCATGTGGTCACTGCTAGTGGGTCGCGAGGGTTACCTAAGATATGAACATCACCAGTTTCATCAGCAAGCTGCCGGAGAAACTGAGCAAAGCATCTCGCCTCCCCGAATATAATCAAACCCCCGCCCCAAAATGCCGAATGATTCCTTTATAGTCCCGTAAGGGGGAGAGGGTATATTGAGTTTGAGTTCAAACAGAAACGTGGGTGCGTACATCGAGTCAAATAAGTGCGTGCGGCGAGGGTTTCGACGATGGAACTGTAATGGGCGGTCCAAGAAGCCAACCGAATCCAAAGTTCCTAAACCTTAACGCCCCAAATCACTAGGCCCAAACCCTGAAACCCTCAACCATCAAGCACAGATCCCTGGACCCTGAATACCTAAGCCCAAAAAGAACCCTCATGCCAAATCCCGATTTCTGGCTTCCCTAGTGTCCCAGGCTTCTCCGTAGTCTGGGTTGTTGTTAAGGAATTTAATTTGCATTACTAAATTGGGGAAGCCATATGCCATATTCATTACTATGCATACCGATTATGGCAACTTCATCCCTACGCCCCAGACCCTAAACCCTATATACCCCATATACCCCATATACCCTATATACCCCATATACCCTATATACCCTACATACCCTACGTAACCTATATACCCTACATACCCTATAGACCCTATGTACCCATTAGGGCAACTTTATGTTAAAGTCCCTTAACAGCAACCCAGTCGTGGCAGGCGAGATTCACCGGACAGCTTCAGAGTCCGAGGAGGAGAAGGCCGAGGTGCCTCTTCAGGGTTTAGGGTTTTACGGTTTAGGGGTTTTAGGTTAGTGGGGTAGGGTTTCAGGGTTTAGGGTTTAGGGTTGGGGGTTTAGGGTTGAGGGTTTAGGGGTTTTGGGTTGGGGGTTTAGGGTTTAGGGATCTAGGGTTTAGGGTTGGGGGCTTAGGTGGCTTCTTATAGAGTTTAGGATGACGGATTGAAAGCTTTGAGGTTTATAGAGTTCAAGGTGATTGAGTGAGGGTCTCGAGGCTTGTAGACGCAGGGATTAAGGCTTGGGTTTGAGGGTTGAGGGTTGGGCTTAAGTTGAGGAATTAGGGCCTAGGACTTGGGGATGAGGTTTTTCAACTTCACCGTTGACAGCAACCCTGGAAACGCAAGACCCCTCTACTTCATATTAGTGTATTATGGGGTTATATTAGATTATATTGGGGTTATATTGGTGTTATATTGGGGTTGGGAGCCTCACCTTGGACTTTTTCACGTCTACGGCTAGCACGGCTTGGAATTTCTGAGTCCTTGGTCCGCAAGATCGATGAGCCCATGCGCAGAACCTACTTCGGGCTATTTCGAGCCCTAGCGTTACCATCCGCCACCCTGATCAAAAGCCAAAGCAGTTACTCTCAATCACAAGCCTGGGACCCTGCATCCGGGAGGTCGCCAGAAGGTTCCCGATAAAACGGCCTAGCCTTCCATCCTTTCACGTAGAGAAAATCGAATTCTCAAAATTTTGTGAAGATCCCCGTAAAACCTATATTCTATCTACTTAAGGGGGACTGTAAGTAGACACACACAGACTTATGACCGTATGTGGCTAGGAGATGCGATCCCGAAGTTTGAGACTGGAGGGCTGAAGGACTTACGGATGGTAGGGTTATGTATAAGGTTAGATACATTGCACTGTAGAGGTATATAGAGTCACGCGCTTGCTGGCCCTCCTTCCAGGGTCTATGCCTCCTCCCCCCTCCCCTACGGGTGCTACTTTGAGAATGCTCATTCCAAGGGACAAGGTTCCCTTAACAGAAGCAAACCCGACCTGCAAACAGCACAGCTACTTGGTACGAAGCTGCTGCTCGTTTCGTGCAGAACAAGCTGTTGCTAGCGCTGCAAACACCAGCTCTTGAAAACCAAAAGGGTTTAGGGTTTAGGGTGTTTAGGGTTTGGAAGTTTAGGGTTTAGGGTGTTTGTCCTACCCAAAGGTTAGTTCGGAGGGTTGGAGGGACCCCGAACCCTACACCTCAGGTCCTGATTGATTCGTGCGTTCCACAAGGTCACCCTAAGGGTGCTATCAGAATTCTTTCCGGTTGCTAGTTGCTGTTTCTGTGAGACAAGAATGCATCAGAGTCACACTAGCACATAACATGTGCAGAAATGCGGCTACAAGGTAATACATATAAGCTTGAGGCGTCCGCTGTCATGTGCTTACGTGGAGGTACCTTCCTGGAAATCCTGGGTGCGTTTGGGGAGTCTCCAGGATCTGTATCCTAATCTTTTGTGAGTCATGCTATGGATCTTAACTTTGATTCAGGAGCGGAATGTTGTATAGCACCACTGAACCCTAAGGCGTACATCCTTCACTGGAAACCAAACCCTGATTTTGCAGACCGAGACGCTAAAATGGCGCATACCTATCCCATACAGCCCCTGGTAACGGGACGCAAGCGGTGAGATCTTTTGGGAGCCTTGGCTTTGCCATGACCAGGCTGGCGGCGCGCTGCCCAGTAAGGCCCAGCATGACCCAAAGGGCTTAAATCTACAAAGGATTTGTCAGGGATTATGTTGGTCCCAGCTAAAAGTTCTGTAGTGGTGACTTACACCCCCAAATGGTAGATAGTTAACCCCCAAGGTGTTCTATGCGGGTACTTTGGGTTCAAGCATGTGCATTTTGGGCCACCAGTGGCCTGTTACAGTGCAAAAGAAGGAGACAAGGGCAGGGTGGCCCGAAAAGTTCAACTTGTGAAGGTTAAGGGTTATTGATTTAGGGATTTCCAGTTTACGGTTTAGGGAAGGCTGTTTAGCTTTGGGGTAAAGTGTTTTGCAAGGCTTAGAATGCAAGTTTCGGGGTTCTGCTATAAAAGCAACAACAGCTGGTTTTTGCAGCCTGAAGAAAGAGCTTTGACTCTGGGTCCTCTTGTACTCTGCAGAAGGCCGCGCAATATACTTCAAATTTACTTCGCGAAACATGTCGGGTTATTGTTTCAAGCGAATCCAGAGTTTAGACAGACTCCCATTCAAAGCGCGATGGGCGTCGAGCATTTTTCTTTTGTAAGCGTGCAGGTCTTTCGCTCCGGTTTTGACAATTTTGTTCCAATGATCAGGCCGTAGGGCTTCAAGGGCTTTCAGTTTGGGATTTCAATCTGAAAGGTTTGTGATATAAACCTCGCGTGGGACAGCCCACATCGGTATTGTTCTGGTTCATAATTGTACTGTATTGTCTATGTTGGTCATTCGGGGTGAACCGAAAGTCTTCAACTCTAGTTGCTGAACTGCTAAACAAATAACCCTGAGCCTTCAACCCTAATCCCTAGACTTTAAGCCCCAAACCCTAAGCCCTGAATTCGGATTTAGGCTCAAGATTTCCCCTGGGGTGGGGATAACTTGTTTGGTTCCTTTCCTCATTTGTTCTCTTGTTGCGTGGTCTCTGCGTGACAGCTCCCATTTGGCAACTAAGCCAAAGCACAGGAGAATCCACCCAGCAAGGCCACAACCGCAAGCTCGTCGAGACGAAAGCTAATATAGAGTTATATGGGGGGTTATATAGGGTTTAGGGTACATATTGGGATAATGGAAAGGCACATGAAAACTACTATACTGGGGTTATATTAGGATTATATTGGGGTTATACTGGGACGCCGCCTTCCTCCACCATTTGCCACAAGTTTGCGGAACGTCCTGCTTGCCTGCCGTGCTTACAAGATTAAGTATAGTTCCCTCAAACCCGTAGTCCATCAATCTGTCAGTAATTAATTATACCTTAGGAGGACCCCCCACCCTGTAATAGTGGTATAATAAGGATATAAGAGGATCCTAAGATACCCCCTATTATCCCTTATAGTCACTATTACTGGGGGGGGGGGTTCCACCTAAATTATACCCTAAACCCCTAAACCCTAAACCTCCAAATAAGCGCCCCGGCCCTTACACCTCTATACCTGCAGGGCCCGGAAGAGGAGCCGGCTGTGGAGCCTGAGCCCGTGGCCGTTGCAGAGGTCGATGCCGAGGTTGGAGCCCTGGGAGCGCCACCCCAAAGGGATTTGCAAATTAGATCCCCTAGAGGATTATGGGGAATTATATGAGCTATAGTCTAAACTCCTTAAAGGGGGTAATATAGGGATTTATCTAGGGGACTACTATAAGGGATATTAAGGGCGACGATTTACAAATTAGATTCTTTAGGAGGACCCCCCACCCCTGTAATAGTGGTATAATAGGAATATAGGAGGACCCTAATATGATTACCATTATCCCTTATAGTCACTATTACGGGGTGGGGGGTCTACCTAAGAAATTCCGTAGAAGACTATGGGGAATTCTATAGGGATTATACTGAGGTTATTATGGCTTTAGATAGGGGATCTGATTTACAAATTACACTCTCCCAAACTAACATGGAAACCCCATAGGGGCCCCTTTTAGAGGGACTGTAGTCTTTATAGGGCCCCTTTTTGGGTTTCCATGTTAGTTTCCGAGAGTGTGGATCCAGACTATGGGGAATCATATAGGGATTATACTGGGGTTATTATGGCTTTATATGGGGGATCTACTTTTTAAGATACTCCCGGGGGGGTCTGGGTGGGAGCGTTTGGTGCAGATGACGGGGTTTAGGAGGTTTGGGTTTGGTGGGCTTCGGGGATTTGAACTCAGTTGTTGGGGTTTGCGGTTGTTGAGATTGAGGGTGCCAGGGCTAGATGTTTTTGTACGGAGCTGTCGAGTTTGGACTCGTTTGGACTTGAATTTGAAAGCAGACGGTTTAGAGTTAAAGGTGTGTTCATTCCCATAGCTACCTTTGCAGCCCGGGGCGAGGCCTATTACAAGCGTTTGTATGCTCAAGAACCATGTAAACCCTCAACTCAAGCCCCTAGTCAGTGCAAGCCTAGGGCGGTTTGAGATTGAGATCGCGAAGATAGATCAGTTCATAACGTCAAGGCACAACGTACCTGAGTAGAAAGCATTCAGGGCTTGAGTGCGAGCCCTTGGAACATAGTAAGCGTATAGCGTTGCAATGTCATCTCCTGACCTGTGCCTCTAATTACTCAGCATTGCCGTAAAACCCCCATTCTCGTTTCGTTACAACTCAGAGACCTCTGCAGTCCGTTTGACTTCCCCACTCAAAGGCCCCAAGGTAAGGATTGTCATCTTGCATGCATTCAGCTAATCCCCGTATAATGGAGAATCAAATGGAAAAGAAAATGGAAAATGAAATGGAAACTGGGGGAATATAGGGATTAGGGTGCCATTCGAGTCGAGGTTTGTCTCCAAGGGGGCGGATATCAAAGAGTAGTGGATACTTCAGGGTTGTCCAGGAGCCGAATTTCAGTTAATGGGCAACAGTTGGCACGACCTTTTACATCGAAGCCTTGGGAAATTGTGGTCCTATAGGATACTTGGGGTCATGCAGGCTTTTGTCCATTATCAGTAAATATTCTGTCAACCCAAGATGCATAGGATGGATGTTTTCTCTTTGTTTTCATTATGTTTCCAGGTATATACCCCCACGAATGAGAACAGCTGGCATGTATTGAAAATGTTATAACCATATAGAGCCATTCACCTGAGCCCTATTATAGACTGTAAATGGGTGGGGGCAGGACCCAAGGTATATGCCTCCATGCTTCACTCGTGGTGACAGCCACTAAGTCACGGTGTCGTCTTGGTTTATTACCACTAATTACTTAGGGTTTAGGGGTGGTCATGCTGGTTTTGAACTTTTGAAGTTTTTAAAATAAGGAAATTTGGGGGACCCTACGTAATGGTAAGTTTAAATGGGCTTGAGGGTTTAGGGTCTCGCATAGAACGGACGCAAGCAACCAAGTCTCCTGAAATGATGTGAGAGATTTCCCAAATTTTTGGGTGTACCATTTTGGGTGGTTTAGGGTTTAGGGTTTTGGGGGGGGGGGCTCAACAAGAAGGACAGCAGGATGTTGCGGTCAATGTTGGGGTCCCCTCATTTTGGGAAATTACCACATGGATGCTGCATCGTTGAGGAAGAGCACATTCATACATATTCTACATTCTAGTTGTCCGAAACTGAGTGCATGTGGGGCTTGCTAGCTGACAGTGCCTTTTTAGGCATGAACCCTACATGAACCTGAAGAAACGCCCTTGCAAATCACTGCCCACATAGCTTCCCTCAGAGCATCCTTCAATGAGAACTGTAGGCAGATAACAAAAGCAAAAAATCACAACCCGACATCCGATACCTCGCGCCATCAGCCCCAACATCAACAGTCAGGTCTTCAAACCCCTTACATTCTGAAACCCAGGCAGCAGAGGTCCCCGAGGAGGAGGACGACGAGGAGGTTGGTTACTAAAACCGTAGCAGCTCATCCTGGGGACCTGGGGGAGATGTGAGGCCTTTCACGAGATTACGGGGTCCCCCTGAAGGGATATGCAAAGATCAGTGTACTCACAGCATTTGAGGTTCAGGCTTGAGAGGTTTGGGTTGAGGGTTCAGGGTGCAGGGAGTGCCCGCTCACCTATGATGTAAAGTCTAGGGCTGAAGCCCCTGAGCCTACTTACTGTTGTGACCAATGTTCGGGCTGTAGGGAGTTTGGCTTTAGATGAAGAGTAAGGAATTGGAATTCAATACACAGGAAATAGGCATTCCAGGCTTAGGGCTTATAAATGGAGGTTTGGCAGTTTAGGGGCTGCTCAAAAACACATGCAACAATTGCGGGGGACAAGGGAACCCTGTTTGTCTGTGCTTTGGTCTTATTAGCTGTGTGTTTCTGGGTTGAACGTGTAGGATCTGTGCCTTGTTCCAGGGGTGTGGCGTCTAAGGTTTACGGGGGAAGTTCAAGATTTTGGGGGAGAGGAATCAAGTCCGGCAGAAACCTTGAACGCGAAACCTGCAAACCCCGAACTAGAATCCTTAGAGCCTGAAGGGAAACCTGGCTTGTGGGCTCGCATAGCCCGCAGCCCAGAGGCGAGGTCTGCAAGAAGGCGATGTGCTATCGATGGTGTTTTAGTTTGGGTAAACAGTAAGCTTTAACCAGGTAACTTGTGTTGCTGTTGAGGTATTTGAACTAAGCTATTATATTAAGTTAAGCATATTAAGTATTATAGATACCGCTTGAGGTAACTCAAGTTAAGTTCCTTAGCTACAACCCAGTAAAGTCCAATAGCATGGATAGCGCCAACGTTTCATCACAGTTATGTATGCCTACAAGACCACCATGTCTGCAGATGTTATCTGCGATCCTGGTCGCTGGGCACGGTGGCTTTACTGGTAAAGTTAATGGCATCACAACAGAAGTCCCAACATATCCTGCTAATCGAGTTTTGAGGAGAACCCGGAAGAATCCCGTATCCAAAGCCCTGGCCCCCTGAGCCATGAAGTTGAAGGTCTACACCCAGAAAGCTCAACCCGAGTGCAACAGACTGAAAACTTCCAAAGCCCCAGTCAGCTTTATCTAACATACCTGGATCCTCTAAACCCTTACCTAGGCCTTGCAAAACCTGAACGCTCCCTAAACCACCTGAACACTCTACAGCCAAACCCTAAACCTAATTCCCAAGAACAGCTCTCGCAAGGCTGAAGCACAGCTCCCAACAGATCCTGCAGAGGCAGATCCTGATCTTTGCTGGATGTGCACCCTCCCCTTGAACAAATATGGAAGCCTTTGAAGCAGCTTTAAAGGCATTTGTATGGGGCATATAGGGATACGTATAGATATACACATATATGAGGACATATAGTATTCATGGTATATACTCTCCCCCAAACACAGAAGCTGATATGGCAACCTTTTTCAGGGACAGTAGTCCGTTCAGGTTGTTTTCGGGCTGCCATGCTTTTTTTCGGGTGAGGTAAGGGCGCTTGCGTTGCCATACCTCAGCGTGTTTGAACATGCGTTTTCTTCACCCTTTTGGAAGCCGGGACTTTCATGGTGACTTAGCAGACTGCCTCTGATTCGTTAAGACTGGCCAAATACTGAGGGAGTTGTAGTCTCGGGTTTGGGTGCTTCTGCTGGGCAACGATGATGCCGTCAATCCTAAATGAGCCCTAAACCCCTTCGGCCACAAAGCCCACTAGTCTTTACACGCTAATCTGCAGACCCTAAACCCCCCAGCCCCCCTACCTAAGGCTGGACCCACTGCTGGTAGTGATCTTTAGACCCCAACATTCTACACCCCAAGCCCAACACCTAGATCCCAAACCCTCAACCCCTAAACCTTACACCCCTTTGATCAGGTCGACGCAGACGAGGCTCAAGATGAGGCCCTCAAGCATCAGCATTTGGGGGCTGCGGTTCACCTGAAGCAAAGAAATTCTGATGGCTGCCCTTAATAGGAACCCTGGTTGTATTGTAGAGATTATGCTGGCTTTGGGAGGGACTCTTAATAGGAACCCTGGTTGTAGGGTATAGAGATTATATAGCAGAATGGGATAACGGGTCCCTTTCAGGAGTTTAGGGTTTGGGGTTTCGGGTTGGGCGCCGGGGTTTTGACCCTTTGTTTCCGGAAGGGGGAGCATGCACTTGATACCTAGGGCCTAGGCCTGGGATTCGAGCTAAGGGGGCCATGACTGGGTTCCGAGAACAGTGAAGTTCAGGCTTGATGGCATAGAAACTTTACCGGCTCAAGAAGGTTCTGTCGGGTCCCACATGTCAGGGTCTACTCAAGGTGGTAGAGTGAATCCGGCCCGAAGCATCCTAGTAGAGAAAGGCGCTTATTCCCCTTCACCGGAATCTTGGGCCATTCCTCGTCACAGGGAAGGATCGTAAGCGGAATTCAGCAAGCCGAAGGCGGCGAGCCGGGCGACCCTCGCATGCCAGGATTCTATGCTCTGAGCATGCCGACAGCATTGAAGATCGCACACTGGGAACTCCGCGTGGCGAGACATGGACATAGAATCCCAGTCTCCCTCCAGAAACAGCACAGACACAGGCCTTTTTGCTCATGCTTTCTCAGAAGCCCTCCATAACCCTTAAGGGAAATCCTTCTCACACGAGCACCTGACCCCATGAAATCCTGGAGTCCCGGAATTCAAACTACTTGAAGTCCTTTTTGCCCAAGGTTTAGGGTTTTGCTCGGAGAGTAAGGGAAGAGGTTTTGATTCAGAGCTTTCAGGGGCTTAGTGGCATTGAGGACATGTACAGGGCAAGAAGGGGGACGCCCAAGGCAGAGAAAGGGTTAGCAAGACGTGTTCGGTAGTTCGGAGGTGATCAGCAGCGTTCCACCAAGCGTGTTCCTGCACCCTATTCAGAGGATTTTGGCACGCCAACCCTAATTCTAGGGTTACGGATATCTTCCTAAGCATCTTTTCCTATGGTGCCCACAAGGAGTTCTACGTTCCTGGACGTAAAGGCCTCCATTTCAAGCTGAGAAGGCCAAGAGGCTCTCATGCTCTTGCAAGCGCTTGTGAAAGCTACCGAAAGCAAAACCCGAGTTACCACAAGGTAATATCCTACAGTCTTTCGCAGCAGTACTATTCATAGTTGACACTAGTGTTCAGGAGGGGTTAGTCAAGGAGTGGGACCTAAGAAAATGGGTAGAGGAATGGCCACCAGCCTGACCTCTCAACATCCCTGTATCCCTATAGTCCCCCTTGGGTAGATAGAATATGGCTTTGGAGATATTATAACAAGCTCCGCATATACCCCATATTTTATTTACCTATGGGGGACTATAAATCCTTAACCCTGACATCCTGACCCTGGATCCCTAAGCCTGCAGGGCCTACCTGAGGGCAAAGACCTTCCCGAAGACCTTCCCGCGGAGGAGCGCGCACAGTAGAACTTAAGAGCTAGGGGTTGGGGTTTTGGGTTGGAGCTTAGGCTTTAGAGGTACTTGATCTTAAGCATTTCATGCTTGGGGGGAGGGGGGGGGGTTGGATGCAGAAGAAGCGATGAGCTATTTGAATTTACTGGCTCAAGACAGGTTGCTGGGCCCAGCGAGCAACAAAGCAAGAACTTGCGGAAGCTGCAAGTAGACTGTCGATATGAGCTACTGTCGCTACTGGCTTGTTTAAGAGACTTTTAGCAGTGGACATAGGGATCAATATGTAGTTGAGTGTAGTCCCAAATATGGTCCCCCCCCAATACGTAATTCATGTCCGTTAAGACATGTAGAGAACACTTTCATTGACCGTGGCTCATATGAGAACCCTAAACACTATATAGTAGTTTCCATTTTGTTTTCCGTCATACCTATCTTTCCCTATATAGCTCATATGGATAAGAGTAGCGATGGCATCATTACACCATGATGGGTTGAACCTGCCAGAAGAAGATGCTTCTCGTGGGAAGGTGGCAAGAATATCCTAGTTCTGCTAGGCTAGGAACCACTATGTGATTATATAGGTGGTTGTCAAAATTATGCTCCCTTTTGGGGTCCACGGTATGATATGGCCCCTAACATTGAAAGCACACAAAAAGCAAACATGATTTTGACAATCTCCCTGTAAATTGTCAAGCTAGATTAAGTCTGCAGCCTATCCTGGGCAGAGGATGATGCAAATGAGAATGAGTCGTTGTCTCAGCTTTTCCCGGGTAGCTGGCACATGCATTACCATATAGGGGTTACGTACGGATTTTTGAGGGACTTGGATACAGGGTTTATATAGGAATCTTATCCCAGTAATGGAAATTCAAATGGAAAATCAAATTGAATCAGAGTTTACATTGGGGCTTATGGGGCTCAGGATACTCGGGCGTTTAGCGAACTTTGGGCGTAGGAGCTGAAAGGAAAGTACGTCAACATTGTTCGAGTGTCTTGCTGCGGTGCCATTACATGAGGAACTCGAAATAAGTTACTGTACCCGTGTCAGGACGCTTCACTTTTACAATAGAACCTTATTGTGGTCGGTGAACTAAACTCTTAACAGCAACTGAGTTGCAGGGGGAGCTGTTCCATTCGCAACCCTTAAAGCCAAGCGATATCCAGGGAGCCCAACTCCTGTTGGTTGAGGAATCATCCAAACACCATCCTAAGTTTTTAGGGTTTTAGGTTTTTAGGATTTAGGGTTTAGGATTTAGGGTTCAGGGTTCAGGATTTAGGGTTTAGGGTTTAGGATTTAGGGTTTGGGTTTAGGGTTCAGGGTAATTTCAAGTGGCTTTGGCTCTATGGATAAAGTCGTGGATAGTTACAAGGCAGGTGCTCCCAAAGAATGCTCACAATATGCGGAATTGATATAAAGGTCTCTGTAGGCCTCTCATAGATGTCCCACAGGCTGCACGTCCCTAGACATTGCACTTAGCTATACTCACCCAAACGAAGAGCGAACCTGCAAAGACTGCTGTCCTTCTTAAAGGGGCCTCCACGGGCGTCCCTATTTCAGTAGGGTATCCGGGGTTTCTGGGCCATGGACGGTCTAAGTTCTTGTAGAGGCATGGGAGTAAAAAGTGGTCATAATAGCGTTGCAACCCGCAAGCCAAAACCGATAACTTCTGGAGCACTGAACCCTGAAGCCCAGAAATTGAACACTCAGAAGCTTGAACCCCGAATTCGCGAATACCTTGATCTCCAACACCTGCAAACATAGACCCGCAACAGCCAGAACCGTGAATCTCACAGCGGCAACCCTCACCCTAAACCCAGGCACCCAAATCTGGACAAGGGGTAACACTGCTGTTCTTGCAAGCTATTATGAAGCAGGTGGCCGGGCTTCTGGGTGCAACCTATATCTTTCTGTATCTGCCAAAGCTGAGTGCATTGCACATCTAGTAACGAGGGTGCCTTTGCTAGGTAAGGGTTCTTGCATGGGATCTGAAAAGACTATCACGGGCTGGAAGCTTTCGTAGCGTGGCGCAAATATCTGAAGTGAAAGGGCATGATATAATATATCACAAATTTGTAAGGCCATTCTTGGCTTCTGATGATTGGACAACATGGTTTCGGGCTTCAATGTTTGAAGTAGGGGAGGGATATGATGACTGACCTACCGGAGCCCTACACCACAAAGGTCAAAGGTTAACAGTTAACAAGTGTTGAGGCTTCGGGGTATTAAACCTTTTTAACACTCTTCCCAGATAGATGCAAAATAGTGTAGCTATGCAAGGAACGCGAAAAGAGTTTTGTTGTTGATTTTCAGGGTACACACAGTCAAACCTAGTTAGAACAGACCCTCAATGCTTATCCTACCAGGTGGCACGTTGTCACGAAGGTGAAGGAGAAGAAGCCAGTTGGGGACTTTGTCTTACTTTGGGAACATGACTCTTTGTGGTTGTTGGCTTGTAGGATTGCACTTTTGAAGAGTTCAGTGGTCAGGGCCTAGTGATGCGTTATTCAGGACCAGAGTCTAGACTGGTCAATCTCTTTGAGATCCGCCTCTCATTCGGTCGTTCAGTATGGTCCACGTATACAGGCGACTCTTCCGATTTTGGCTGGGGTCTCTGGGATTGCGTTTCTTCTGACTGATGACATAACATATCAGAACGGGTGGACGCCACCTTGTCCGCAATGTCATGGTCTGGGGTTTCTGAGACTTGGGGTGCCCCAACAAACCCAGGGATATATGGGGCTGGATGTAGAGATCCTTTGGGAAACTATTTGGGGCTCCTGCAGGTCTATCGGAGAGTAGGCAAGGTGATTCTCTATACTGGCCATTCGGGAACAAGAATGTTGATCAATTACTTTAGAGGGTGTACAAGAAAATTGTGGAGAGCCTCCTTATGGAGGTAGGATTTTTGCAAACTCCCAGCTGTGTTCATTTACCCAAAGCCTTTATCGGTGGCATGCGTCTTTGAGATCGTGGTTTCTCATGTCATTGCAACCCCTTCATGAACTTGTCACCCTAAACCCTAAGCCTTAACCTGTAAAGCCTCACACTCTCCACAAGATGACAGCAGCTTTCCTTTCCTGCAAACCGAAACAGTGATTACTACCCCTAAGTCAAAGCAATAAGAAAACGAAACATGACCCAATAAATCGTAGTTGAAGCTCCAAAAACCAGAAACCCCAAAAAGCAAAGCCAAAAAAACTAAAGCCGAATTCAAATTCGCAAGCCCGGCACCCTGCATCCCTAAGCCCTAAACCCTCCAGGTGCTCAGTCAGGAATGACAGGATGGACCCATATAGGTGGTTGTCAAAATTCTGGTCCCTTTTGGGGGTACCCTAAATATTGGGTGCCGTATTGCAAGAGGGATCCAAAAAGGGACCATAATTTTGACAACCACCCATATAATAGTAGCTCTTCTGATCCATAGTCTGCTAGAAAGGCCTTTTCCCTCCGAAGCATAAGTATACCCCTAAACTCTAAACCCTATACTATAGGGGTTTCCATTTTCTTTTCCATATATAACCCCCATTTAATATACAGAACCCTAAACCCCGAAGAAAACCCAAGGCGCCGCCACCCAACCTTCCGCCTCCGAACCTTCCGGAGCCGCCTCCACGCGAAGAGCCCAAGGAGCTGTCGGATCCGAAAGTTAAGGGGGTAAGGGTTTAGGGTTTAGGGTTAAGGGTCTAGGGTTTAGGGTTTAGGTTGTAGGGTTAAGGGTTTAGGGTTTAGGTTGTAGGGTTAAGGGTTAAGGGTTTAGGGTTTAGGGTTCGGTATATTATATGGGGGATTATGTATGGAAAAGACAAATGGAAACCCCTATAGTATAGGGGTTAGGGTTCGGGGGTATAGGGACAATGGAAAGGAAAATGGAATCTACAGGGATTATATAGGGGTTATGTTAGGGTTGTATTTATTTGCGTTTATTAGGGTTATATTGGGATAATGGAAAAGAAAATCAAATCTACAGAAATAAAATAGGGATTATATAGGGTATATTCTATTGGGGTTATTTTGGGATGATGGAAAAGACGATGGAAACCCCTATAGTATTGGGTTTAGGTTTTAGGCTGTAGGGTTGGTGGTTAGTAGGAAGTGAGGGAGTATATTATGTAGGGATTATGTAATGATTACATTCCCTCAATCCCCTACTAGCCACCAGCAAGCAAAGGGGCTGAGATTTCATGGGTTTAGGGATGAGACTTCCAGGGTTCCGGATCTCAGGTTCATAGGATTCTATGGATGAGATGTTCAGAGAGTCCAGGGTCTGGGGTCTAGAGGAGGTGGATGCATGATTCCAAGTTTTGTAGGCTTCACTGACTTCAGGAAGTTCAGGCTCACCTTTAGGGTTTAGGGTTTAGGGTTAGGTTTCATTGGCTGCTGGAAATTCATTGTTTTTTGTATCTCCACTGGCTATGGGCTCCCTTGGAATTCGAGAACTTGCCGATGTGCCTGCCACGCATGCTGAATCTCCCAACAGCCCCCTCTGGTCCCACTACAGCAACTCGTGCTTTTGAAGCAGCATGCTATCCTTTGAAAGAAGTCTTCCAGGTCTTTAAAGCCCTTAGTTCGCATGGTTTCTGCCCCATGTCGACCCCTGAGCCCCTAAACCCTCAACCCTCTCAAGTCTACCCAGCCTAACCTGCACCGCACCACAACCTCACCGGTGCTCAAACGGAAGGCTGGGGAGTGGATCCAAAAATCATGCATTTTATTTGGGGATACTATGGTACCCAATACTATGGTACCCAATATAGAGTAAGATTATATCCTGCTTTTGGGGTATAGTATTAAATATAAGGAATATTATCTTACTAGGTTCAACCACCAAAACAACACTACTCACCTGCCCCCCCCCGCATACAACCTCCCCCTGAGTTTGTCCTTCTACAAAACTAATTAAGGGCGAAGCCTAGTAGGGGAACCCCAACCGCAGAAGCACAAGTAAGCAACAGCCAGGCTTCCAAAGAGGCGCCGGCGGAAGAGGAGGAAGCCTTTCAGGTCGTTCGGAATGTGGGGTGTTATTGATCTATATAGGGATATGGAGGTTTCCAGTGAAGCCCAGGTTACATCCAGACAGGATCCTAAAGATGTGTTTGATAAGTCGCATATATTAAACGAGTGTTGTTTTGCGTGATATACTTCGATAAGACGATCTGAGTTGTGAGGGTGTTGCTTTTGCAGATTGGAACCAAGGGCAAGGGATAATATTTGGGTCAGGGCTGCAAGTCTGGGGATTCATGTGAGTCAGTCCAATCTCCACATATCCCCCTTAGTAACCCCCTCAATACTCCTCTACACATTTCCCCGATATAATCCCCTTCAAGGGGTTTAAACTGTAGCTCATGCGAAGGCTTCAGTAGTTTTGCAGCTCGGGGTTGACTGGATACTTGTTGACGATTAGGGGTATAAGGCTTAGGGTTTAGGGTTTCGGGCTTAGGGTTGAGGGCTTAGGGTCTAGGGCTTAGGGTTGAGGGTTTAGGGTTTAGGGTTTAGGGTCTAGGGCTCAGGGTTTAGGGTTTAGGGCTTAGGTTCTAGGGGTTAGGATTGCTTCCCCCCATGGTCAAGTTAGGTATC
>CAJNIZ010016447.1:54214-93525 GCA_905231905.1 Symbiodinium pilosum
TGTAGCTCATGCGAAGGCTTCAGTAGTTTTGCAGCTCGGGGTTGACTGGATACTTGTTGACGATTAGGGGTATAAGGCTTAGGGTTTAGGGTTTCGGGCTTAGGGTTGAGGGCTTAGGGTCTAGGGCTTAGGGTTGAGGGTTTAGGGTTTAGGGTTTAGGGTCTAGGGCTCAGGGTTTAGGGTTTAGGGCTTAGGTTCTAGGGGTTAGGATTGCTTCCCCCCATGGTCAAGTTAGGTATCCTTTTGGGATATCAGCTGTTCCATTCTGCTTGTTGATCCGCCAACAATCCTTCGAGCCCCTCCCAACATATCAAACACCTCCCAAAGAAACCTTACATCCCGCAGTGTGCAATATTAGGGGCTAGGGGTGTTTGATACTAGGAGGAGCCTTATACAGCACATACCTTCCTGATAGCGCTTATATGCAATTCCTACAGGGGCCCAATGTAGCTTCTATAGATGACCCGACAAGATGTGCAAGACAATCCCGACAACTACGCACCAAACGAAGTAAACCCTCTCAACCCGCGGCCCTTGGCTGTTGGAAATCCCCCGGTTTAGGGTTTAGGGAATCCCCAATAGTAAAAGGGTTTCTGTGTTACTTGTTCCTCTTTCACAACCAAAACCATAGGCCCTGAATAATTCAACAGTTTCCATGTCCGCTTCCATTCCTTCATTCCCTCAACTCTATCTAAACCCCAAGTAATATCGGAGCGTCCATGTCCTTTTTCCATTCCTTACAAACACCCAGCAAATAAAACCAAGAGAACTAGGGCCTCAAAACGGACCCTTTATTAGAAGGCTTCTTTTTCTAAACCTTAAATCCCTTACCCCGCGCTGCTGCGCGGAAGCTACGAGGTTCCGAAGAACCTGGAAGCGCTTTCTACAGAAGCCTTAGTAGCCACAAGCCTGGCAGTTTGGGCGGGGGGGGTGTTGGGGAGGTATAATCTTAGGGGGAGGGGATTATGTATCATGAAATCGTGTAGCATACGCTTTGTGGTAATGTACGTTTTCGTGTAGATCTTAGAATGGGTGCATAAATGGAGGCAAGACAACACAATGTTGAATAGTGCGCATGTATGTATGTGCATATGTAGGCAGGAAAGTATGATGTAGTTGGATATGTATGTACACACATGCATGCATGCATACAGACAGACATACGTACATGCATACATGCATAAATATTAACATAGCGTAACATACCTGCATATACATACGCTGTGCCAGATTAGATTACATTTGGGTATTTAGAGGGAGCTTACACATTGCGATTTTGGAGCTATCGGATATGGATTCGATTTTAGGGTGTCGGGAACAGGGATAGGGGTTGCGAGTTTTGCCGGCAGGTTGTGCCCATGGTCAGGTTTGGGGAATGAGGCTTAGGGATCTTAGAGGGAGTGGATTTACTAGGGCCTCAGGCATCTGCAGTTTAAGCAGGGTTTTCGGGTTTGTGAGAGTACTGCAATCATAGGGTTGGTTTGCAGGTGTTTTGAGGTGCGCTGTACTTCCGATGAGGAGTTCAGGTGCGAGGGAGGAAGTTCTACTTAGGTTTCATGAGCTATGCGCTAGACCATAACTAAACATCTTCAAACTGCGGAATTTAGAGATTGACATCCTGTGGGCCCTCTTTTTTGTTTTGCACACGGTGTCCCATTCACTAATGGATTGGTAGTCCCTCAACACAATGCACATAAAACCTTCGAGCAATTTATAACCTGGAAACCAAGATTCGAGCCGCTCGCAACATGTATGGTCGCAATCTACAACAACAGGAGTTCGCACTCCCAATACCTCAATCGTGGGGCAGACTCTGAGATCTAAGCCCTGAGGCTCCAGCCGTACTCAGGATTCGAGGTTTGGGGTTCAGGGCTTCCCCAAGCCTAAACCTGAAAATCTAACCCCTGAACCTGCCACCATAATCCTCCGACCCGTGTCACCAATCCCCGAACCCAACACCCTGATCCCTAGACTCTAGACCCTAGACCCTTCTCCCTCGTCACGTAGCCCGCCATCCAGATCCCCAGACTCTGATCCCGAAACCAGCTTCATGTGGCGATTTGAAGCTTTAGGGTTTAGGGTTATATTATAGGGTATATATATTGGGATTATATACGGAGAATGGAAAAGAAAATGGAAACTACGATATTGGGTTATATAGGGCTTAGGAGTTCAGCCATTTTGGAGGTCCCCATGTTGGGGGTCTTTGTTGGATTTCCTATGTAGGGAGAGCTTCATGTCAGAACCGAGGCGATGCTTCAACGGGCAACACTCCGCCGGCAGCTCCTGAGGCCATGATTGGCCTTACCGGTGGTTTAGGTTGGGTACTGCCCCCACCCAGTAACAGTCTATATTAGGGGTCCCATTAAGGGCTATATATAACCATATTATGATTAATATCCAACTGTTACTGAGGGGGGGCAGTACTGAAGGTTTAGGGCTTAGGGTGAGTGGGGGAGTGGGGAGGGGATCTTCATAGAAATCCCTATACAATTCCGTAGATACTCCTATGATGGTTGCTATATTCACTCCGCCACTTCCCCCTTAAGCACCAGTAAATATTGGAAGGGTTTTGAAAGTACCCTTCTCCAAATTGACATGGAACCCAAAATAGTGTCCACAAGGGACAATGGTAACCATCTTAGGGTGCCTGTCGGCTCCCTTTTTGCCACCATTACGAGTGCGGAGGCCTTCGAAGGTTTAGGGTCTAAAGGGGGGACTAGGTGAGCATGAAGAAACATTTAGACATAGATGTTGTGATCAAGGCTTACAATGTGTTTGCTGGGTTTTGGGTTTAAGTTGTCGAGGTCTTCATACACACATCACTTTAAACTTTGTGTGCGTCTCACCATTCGAGTCCTATGCACACGTGTGGGAGCTTTTCAAAGATGACTGAAAACACGCCCGATAATCCTCACAAAATCGTGGGGTTTCCAATGCTTCCCAATTTTGACAATCTCCTCGAATTCGTCACATACCCAGTACCTCAAGTAGACCTCAAAATCATATTGCAAATTATTCAGGCTTCCCTGCCTTGCAATCCAGACAAACCCTCATAGAACCCTACTTTCCAGCTGATTTCCATGTCTCAGACATTAGATTCTCCATTCCAGGCGCGGAAAAAAATCCTAAACCCTAGGTCCTAAGCCAAATCCTAAATCCTAGATCCTAAAAACTCTAAGCCGCTTTGGGAATAGCCTCGTGCGAGGCGGGGTGTACCAATCCGTGAACAACTTCTGCGGTGGTTTCAAGAGCTGCAGGCTACTTCTGGAAATGTTTCAGGGATTTGGGCTTCAGGGTTTAGAGGTTATGGGATTTAGGATTTAAGGCTTAAGACCTGGGATTTAGGCTTTCAGGCTTCGGATTTAGGATTAAGGATTTAGGTGTAGGAAGTAGGGTTCAGGAAAATAAATACAGTGAAAAAGACAATCGAAAATGAAATGGGAAGTGGATGATATAGGGGTTTTACAGATGATGGCCCCTTTTGTGGGGTATATTTAGGAACTGTATATGGATTAGCTATCTTGGTTATATACTCTTGAAAGAGGGTGTTTATTGCGGCTTATGTGAATGTATGTCAGGCTCCTCATGACAGTTGGTGTGTGTATATGTTGGGTGTCCAGTTGGGAGACGATAAGTAAGTACTATGAATGATATAAGAGCTTGAACGAGATGAGCTATAGTTGTTTATTTAGGGTTCATCTATACGGGTTATGAAGGGGGTACATGGGGAATTGTCGAACATGAAAATGTGCCCCCTTTTTGGGCCCCCATTATAGTGTAGTACAGTCCCTAATCTCTAGGGCACCCAAAAGGGATGATCATTTTGACCTCTCCCCAGATGAGTCTGGGTGCTTTGAAATGGTTCTCCTTGGCTAAGGGTTTAGGCCTTACTTGGAAAGCCGCGTCATCCCCAATAATGATCGACTGGACGCCAAACTATTGGAGAATATGGGGAAAGTATACCATAATTTTGGGCTCCTGGTTCCATTTGGGGATTGGAGCTTCGGGTGAAATAGTTTCCATTGTTCTGGGTCCACTACCGGGCCTGCCTAGAATGAAAAACTCCAGGTGGAATGAAGGTAGGTGGGGTAAAGGAAAGAAGCCCCAATATAGTAGAATCTACACTTGGGATCCTTTAGCCCACCTAGCTTTATCCCACCTTTTGAGCCCCCTGAACTCTGCCGTTTTCAGGTATATGAGGGAGATCCATCACCAAAATGATCCAAATCTTCCTCACATACCCTATCCCCACCTAAGCTATAGTCTAAAGTCCTGAAAGGGGTTTGTATAGGGGATTATGTGGGGGAGTATTATATGGGTATTTAAGGGAGACACTAGGAGTTTAGACTATAGCTCACCTGAACATTCTTCACCCAAATATGAGGTGCCATTGAAGTCAAACTAGGCTGTAGTTAAAGGCTTATTCAGGCAAACGAGGGGTTGGGTGTTAGGGGGGCCGTAATAGGTGCTATAACGCGTATGCCCCATGCTTGAGTAGCTGCCTGCAAGCTCAAAGAGTTTGTGTCGAGAAGAGTGGAGTTTCACGTTTCTGCGTTGAGCTTCCGGATTACATGTAGCGAGTGCAGCTATGGAATGTTGTTTTTGTAGCCACCCCTGAATAGCAAACTGGTAACAAGGAACCCCCGCGACGTCTACGGGTGGCTTATGGGCCCTCTGAGCCCCGGCTGCAGTGGACTTCTGGGTTTAGGGTTGGGTGGTTTGAGAGTTCCGAAGTATTGGGGTTTTGAATTTTGGGATTTTAGCTTGGGGCGCGCGCATGTCAGGGTTTCGGGTGATAGTCCGGTCCCCGAAGATAGGAAAACCAAATGAGGGTTTCCCAAAATTTGGGGTTTCGTTCTGGTGTCCCCATAATCTGGATCACAGTACTTGGGGGTCTATGCTGGGGTCCCCCTCGTTGGGGAAACGCCATATGATTAGCATTTTGGCTAGCGATTGCGCAGTATGGAGTAAGATTCTATCCCAAAGAAAAAACGGTAACTTTACTTTTTTCAACCAAAAAAGTGCTACTTAAATAGGGCTAAGAATATTTCTTAGGGAGGATGGTGTGCGGAGCGGCTAGTGTAGTTGTACTGTGATTATTGGGTTGATGGTTGAGAGTGTCTATAGAGGATAGCTTTTTTGCGAGCGTATGTGTCAGTACCTTTAGGTGGGGTGGACATGTGGGAGACCATGAAAGTGTAGCTTGCCTCACTCGAGCTTCCTAGACTTGAGAAGAGCCCCGCACGATCACTTGACTACGTTCAGAGCGTAAGGGCTTTACAATAACGTATTTGGCAACCTTGCGGAATTGTTGTTTAAGGTCTTGTTCGGAGGCGTTGGGGCGTTGGAAGGGTTCAGGGTGACTTGATTCACTGAGTTGGAGTATTATGTCATCATTACAAAAGGGATGGAATGAGAGCCTTAGAGTTTGTCTTCCAACTCTCATCAGTGCCATCGGCTGTTTCTCCAGTAGGTGTCCTTTGAGGGTCGCGGCTGTCACCTTCGCCCACACTAACACGTGGGAGTTTCTGAACATGATCCACATAGAATCGTGGAGGGGGGGCCCTTAACCTTTGCATCAGGGTAACCAAAGCTCTTTCGAGATCTCACCTTTATGTGAGGCAATATCACATTCCTTGATCATCTCTCCAAGAATCCCTAATGAGCCTCGTACACCCTTGAAACAGGACCCAATGGGTTTCTTGCTTGTTTGTGGGGGCATGACATGTCCGGCTCAAGGTTAAAACTCAGAATCAGCACCACGCGGTTTGGGGCTTAGGGCGCAGAATCTAAGGTTTACGATTAAGATAGAGGCTGTAGGGTTTAGAGGTCGGTTTTTTCGGCTTAAGACTTCGGGCAGGAAGGCTAAACGCTCAAACAACTCTGGGCCTACGAGCTCATGAAAATGGGTGGCGCCTGGCCTTGTTTGATGCCCTATTTGGGCAGGGAGGGTTTGGAAGTAAGCACCGAAGCGTCCGAGCCCTCGACCTTGGAAACACAACTCAACACAAACCCTAAGCCCTAGATCGTAGACTTCAAATTCCGAACCCTAAGCCCTTCATTCCCGAACCTCAACTGTAAACCTTAGACCTTAAATCCTAGACCTGGCAGATTGTTGAAACCCCAGCATTTTTCCTTCTGAGGGCCAAGCGGCAGCGTCCAGTGCTGCACCTTCTACTGCCGCCGCAGGCCCATCAGCAGTTCTCGAGAGGGGGGTGGGCATATGGGTAGGGTTTGGGTTTAGGGTTTGTTACATGAGCTAGAGTTTAAACTCAGTAAAGGGGTTCTAAAGGGGATTATATAAGGGTGTATCTGGGTTATTAAGGGGGATACTAGGAGTTAAGACTATAGCTCATACGGGCTTCTTGGTACGAGTTAAGGAATATAGTTGTATTTGTATGGTTAATGGCGTAAGGTTTAGGTTGCAGGGTAGGGGTCTAGGATGTAGGATTAAGGAGGGCAGCCCATCCAAAACCACCCGTCGTAGCCTTAAGCCACCTAGTCACATACCCCCATGCCTATTTAACCTACCCCAGCGGAACCCAAAGCAATGTCGCTACAGCTGGAAAGCTCAAAGTTTCCCCCTACCCGCCACATAGGCCAATCTGGGAGGCTCAGATACTTACCCCTCCCTCATCATACCCCCCCTCCCTCCCCCTCCCGAACAGTAAATATTCCCAACGTGTGCCCTTCAGTACCCCTACCACCCGTACCCCTAACAAGTCACTCCTGCGAAACCCCAAATCCTATCCTAGACCCTGAATAGTAGGTTCCGTTTTTTTTCCATTACACCAAATACCCCAAATAATACCGCAATGAATGATATATAACTTATAACCTAAATCCGGGCGCTAAGCTTTGGTGTCAGCCATAGAGGAGTTTTACGGAGCAGCCTCGAGAGCATGCAGAAGCAACAGCCCTGAAAGTAGGTTTTAGGGTTTAGGGGATTACCCTCCCCGAAACTAGCATGGGCCCATAGAGGCACCTTTGTAACCCACTGTTATCTTTGGAAGGCCCCTTGCGAGCTTCCATTTTAAACTTCTCCATGTCAGATGTATGGATTCCCTAATCACCCCCTCTTTTTACTACCCTCTAAGATTCTCCATCAATTGGGCTTATTCAACTTTAGTTGAGGTTTTTTGAGGGGGAGCTCTAGGCGGGGGGGTAGTATAGGAGGGTTGTTAGGAGAACCCGGAATCTTATTTGTTGTTGGTAGGGAATATGGAGATATAATCCCTATACAATGTATTCCCTTATTCCCTACTAAAAACCAGTAAGTAATAGTTTGGGGGAAGGGTAGATTCTCTCAGGCGAGCCGCCTAAACCAGCCGAGCCCGCAAAGAGGAAGGCACTTAGGGCCCCTTCTTCTCTGTTTAGGGATTAGGGTTCAGGATTTTGGGTTTTAGGGTTTGGGGTTTAAGAGTTTTGGGTTTTAGAGTTTTGGGTTTGGGGTTTTACGGTTTAGGGTTGAGGGCTTAGGGTTTGAGGCAATGCTGAAGGGAGAGTGGGGTTGTTTTTGGAATTCCCGTCCTTTTACAACTCCCTATACGGTCCCTGCGATTCTGCATATTGAGTTCCTTGTAACAGTCCCAATAATGCTTCCCTTTACAATCTCTGATAACAGTCTTCATATTCACTCCCCACCTCCTGTCACTACCAGCTAGTCTCAGGAAGATTTGTAGCCCTACTACTATCATCCCCGGTGGCCTGAGTTCCTGAGTTTAAGGTTCGGGGCTGAGGTTTCATGATTTAGAGTTGGGCTTCAGCATCTGGGGTTTAGCTGCCACTGCCAAAACCCGTGGCAAGTGTGCTTGTGTGGGTTAGGGTCGTGCGTGGCAGTAGCATCACCTTCAGGCATCACCTTAACTCAACGGATTCAGCTACTTTCTAGCTTGCACGGTCTGAAGGCTTCTCGGAAATTCTAAATGCTCAGACGGAAGTTCAAGGTAGGGAGTAGGGAACGGAGGCTTGTTACGGAGATGGGTCTAGGTCGGAACGTCAGGGTCCCAGCCATGACACATCCTAGTATTTTAGCTGTTCGCAGGGCGCGTAAGGAGTTACAGTGCCATCCCGCCCGTAAAAGTACAATGGTGGTGGACGTGCCTGGTTCCAACTTGCTCAGGATGCTGTGTTACTCATCCAGTTTCGGACTGTTTCCCATGGCCATATCTTTTTCTTGTGTCCTGGATGCCATGGCGGGCTTCCTGGGAAGTGGTGTGCTCCTGGATTTTGGCGCTGATGCTGATGATGTCGATTCGTTGGTGCCTTGACTGCAGGATCGCACGGCGTTGCGTGAGCCAGAGGCTAATGAGTCACAGATTCTGCTTTGCACCATTGCTGCGCCAGCCTACAGCACAGCGTCCTGTCGGCAATCTGCTGCCGGCCTTGCCGTTTTGGCCTGGTTCATAGCATTAAAATATTGGCAGCCGGACTTTAAGTCCAGAGGTGCATGTGAGTGGAGGTCATTAAAAACATGACCAGCCAGAGGCAGCACGAATGGAGGAGTTGGCCAAAGTGACTCTAAGGCCCGTGTGATGAATCACACAGGGGACTCGACAAGCCCTTCAGTACATTTTTCCTATTATTCAGGTACTAGCATTATGCAAAGCGCCGCTTACCGGAGAATCTATGCACTAAAGACTCAGGTCTAGACCCTGAACCTTCAACTCAATCCCCACAAGAGTGTTTCCAGGCAGTTTCCACAAAGTGGGCTTTTCTGAGGAATACTTTCAACAGGATAACAGTTTTTATGAAAAAGCGACACAATCCTGAACCAGAAACGCAAAATTTCAGAGGGTAAATCCAACACCCTGAACCCTACACCTTCGACCCTTAACCCTCGAAGCCCTGAATCGTCATCCTTGAACTAGGCTGAGATCCTGAAACTCTGAACTCAAGCCCGAAAACTTACTTACCCTAAGGGTCCAGATACCCAAATAGGAGAGCTTTGGGTGTGAAAATCATCCAGTGTCATTTGCGTATTTGAACCCTTCACTTTGACATTAATTCCAACCTCCAATACCCTCAGCCTTAAACCCTGAAACTTGATCTTGCTGCCTACAGAAGTTTATCTTATATAGGGGATATATATGGGAAAATGGGAAAGAAAATGGAAAGTACTATATTATAGGGTTATATGGGGATTATGTGTGGGTGGATTTGATTCTGTAACTGTTTTATCGGATACCTCAAATCAACCTCCTCAAACGATGCTAGGAATTATGTAGGCCGTTGCCCTACAATCCCTGCAAACCCCAATAACGCTACAGCTTCCAGTTCAGGTTCAATGTTCTTTTCCAGTTGATTCTCCATTCTTGGGGGGTAAAACCCTAAACCCTCATCCTTAAACTCTAAGCCCTATAAGAGCCTCATTACCCCTCTATTGTTGATTTCTAAAGATCCTGTCGCACCCTTAACCCCACAGAACAGGCGACACCAGCGCCATGGTCTCGACTCGGCAATCGGAGCGAGGAGACAAGTTGAAGTTACAGCTACCAAGACCCCTGGGGGTATCTGGAAGATACATCCCCCTTCAGGGTTCCTAGAATTTACCCAATAGCAGTGTAAGGCTTCATAATGGAGGTTCTACTGTCTAGATCCTCCTAAAGGTTTAGATATACATATACAAGGCTTGGGAGTCCTCTTAGGGGGATCTCAGGTAGTTTCCTAAAATAGGGGGACCCCAATATAGACACAAAATGTTATTTCCTTCTTATAGGGACCCGATAAACGGTACCCTAACTTTGGGAGATTCCCATCAGGATTATGTGGCAGGGCTAAGGGTTCGAGTTTAGGGTTATTTCCCCCAAGGATGCAGAATCAAATGGAAAAGAAAATGGAGAACGGGATGGAAACTTGGGTTTGTATGAGGGTTATATTAGGATAATGGAAAAATTGGAAACTGCTGTTTAGGGTTTGGGTTTAGCGCTTAGGGTTGGTTATATTACAGGGGTACAGCAAGTTACAAGTAATGGGGAATGGACAAAAGATGGAAATTAAATTACTGTAGTGGAGACTCAAATTGGCAATGGATTCCTTAATTTCATTACAGCACTGGGCCCTGTAGCGAGGTTCCTTTTTGCAACACGGGCCCCTGTATAATTTTCCTTTAGGAACAGGTCCTCATGTCAAGTCCCCATATACACTGCATAGGAACCCTTTCACAAGGGGCAATATAGCTTCTAGGATGTAGGATTTAGAATACAGGGTTTTCTCTCTTAGGTAATTTTCTACTAGGCCTCACATAGCGCAAAAACATGCATTTTGTCCTCGGTATAACACAAACAGGCATGCACGTATACAGTTTGAGGATGTGTCTATCCTTGCGCAGTCTACCTGGAATCGCACGCAGGTCTCTTTTCAGAACATGGAGAGGTTTTGGTTTAGGGTCTCATTCCCGTGCCGCTGGCAGTTCCTCGCTTTCTTCTGTGAAGAAAACATCGAGGAGTTCAGGGCTTGTGCTTTGCGGTTGTTTTGCGTACTCTTCAGGTTGATGTCAAAGAACTTGGACTAAGTTACCAGAGCGGGCAGGCCATTTTGAGATTTTGTCAGGTACACATTATGGTAACTTAATTGAAGTTCCATAGCAGCAACTCATGTATACATCTTGAGGGTCCTGATCACTAGATTGCACCGCGAGATGATTACCTGGCATGTTCATGCCATTTGACCCACGACTTCCCAATGCTGAACACCCAAAAGTCTAAATCCTGTACCCTAAACCCATTACCCGATTTTGTCACCATCTGAGTTGCTGCGTTGCTGTCAATGAACTTAAGATTGTTTACTATAATACAGACTCACAACATATGACTAGGGTTTACTTGTTATGGTAATTCATTTCAAGTTCGTTAACAGCAACCCGGATCATCGTTCTAATCGGTGATGAAAGATGACATCGATCAGAAATTGGGTATGGAACAGTGCTTGAACTGGGCTTTAGTGCTCAAGGTTTAAAGGGTTACATTCCTAACCCAGGCCCCTGATTAATAAACTTCCTCCCCTTAATAGGGATTTTAATAGGGATCCTTTATTTGGGCCCTTAAAAGGAGGGGGTTTATTAATCATGGGTCCCTAACCCTAAATTCCAAAACCCTAAATAGTAGTTTCCATTTTCTTTGCCATTATCCCTTTTTCATCCCTATAGTCCCCTATCACCATATTATCCCTATGTTACCCTAAACCTTCATGGGTCTACATTAGGACGGTCGCTGCGAGCACTGTCGTTTCACAAGTTTTTTTGTTCATCCACCTCATCCCTCCTACTCTGCCTAATGCACGTGAGCTTCCTCGACTTATATAGGGGTTATATAGGGTTATATTGGGATAATGGAAAAGAAAATGGAAACTACTGTATTAGACCCTTTTATGATGTTTGTTGTATGTAGGGTTCCTGAGGAATGCTGACGTGCACGTGTAGAATATGGAAGGGAGCTTTGGGCTCCTCCTACATGGAGGGAGCTGGTCTGAAGGTCCCTTAGGGGAAATGGAGGTCATATGGGATATAGGTTAGGAGGCCCCCACCCTGTAATAGTGGTTTAATAGGAATACAAGAGGACCCCTAATAAAGTTACTACTATCCCTTTAGTCAACTGTTACAGGGTGGGGAGTCCACCTAAGGTATAGGGGTTGCGCAGGTTAGGTTGATAGGAAGATCTCTTTTCTTAGCAGTGGTTTTGGGACACATAGGCTCTAAACCCTAGTAAACCCTAGACATACTTACAGGTTCATGGGTACTTAGAGGTAGTGTCATATATACCGGAATTGGAGTTATGACTGTTGGAATCTTACCCCAGCTAATGCCCTGCTAGTAAGTAATCGTGAACCCTTAGACTATACCTCGGGTCCTGCCCCCACCCAGCAACAGTTAGATAATATGTATATTATGGTTATATATAGCCCTTAATAGTACTCTACAATAGGCTGTTACTGGGTGGGAGCAGGACCCAAACTACACCCCGAAAAGGAGCCGTGATGTCACTTTCATTCATAGAATCCTTGCTACATACCAGAAAAGGGACTGAGATTGAGTCGGATTCATCCCAGGGTCGTGTGGATTTGATGTTTCTAGACTCTACAGCTAGACATTGGGGTCCAAACTTCCCCCAAAACAAGTAGGTTGAAGCTGAGTCTAAAATCTCACAGGGGAGGTCCATTTGAAGCTCCTTTGGCGAAATATTTGGGGATCATGCGGGTCTACAAGGAATGTTGTGGGATGTTCCATATTGTCCACAATGGGAACAATTTAGGGTTCAGGGTTTAAGGTTTAGGGCTTATGGTGTAGGGTTTTGATCAATTACCACATCTTCATCCTGCATCAACGTCAGGAATATGGGCAGCTATGACCATTGCATGCGCTAGGCCCTCTTGACATTTGACCTTTGGGGGCTTAATTCCGGAGTTCATGAGACTTGCTAACGGTGCTTTATCAACGCTAGGGTAGACTGTATGTTAAAAATCCCTGCCTACCATAGACTCTGAACTGTGACACATTTTTGCTGACAACATCCCTTTGCGGATGAGCTGCACCCTAGGGCCCTGGGAAGCCCCATAGGCTACCTTATCTTGCAGGTTCCTAAACGATGCAAACTCTCCTTCACCAACAATGCCTACACGAAAGCGAAAACCCAAAGGAGACAGAGGAGACCTCAAAAGTGCCAATGCGCGCAGAAGCGCCAGCCTCAGAGTAAATTATTATAGATTCCTAGCAGATACTGTTGTAAAGAGATATCCTACATAACCCTGTAGCCTAAAATGATGCTACCCTAAACCCTGGAAGGATGGTATTTGAATTTGCATCAAGAGCAGTATTTGTTTCCTGGATATGGGCAGTAGTCTTCTTTGAGTTCTTGTAGGTGTTACTCCATAACCAGGGACATGTGGCCCAATTGATGGACGATATCCCTGGGCGTTGTAGGACACTCTTCAAGGTAAGTTTTTGCAAGAAAGGCGTTCGCAAGTTTAGGGTCCCGGATATAATTACTGATTGTGAGTATGGAATGGAGGAATGGAAATGAAAAAGACCATGGAGTTTAGGGCTTAAGGTTCATGAAGTTCTGCATGGGAGGCTTCTCCTTTCAGAGGATCTAGGGGTGAATCTATGAGAAGCCGAAGGGCATAGGGTGTAAGCTCGAAGGTTAAAGGTTTAGGCTTCAGATGGGAGTTTCCCAGAATTAGAGGGACCCCAGCATAAACCAGAAATAGTTTAATCCTTATAATAGGGACCCCAATAAGGCACCCTTCATTTTGAGACTGTATGGTTGCGGGTAGGCTTCTGGCATTTGGGTTTTTGTTGCGCACAGAGCCTTGCCAAAGGCCATCTTCCATACACTCTTGTAGTTGAGGAGGACCAGAAGCTGTGGACCCAACAAAGAACCCTGAAAGCTCAAACACAATTCCTAGACCTTCCCAATGTAGACCCCTGATGAATAACCTCCTCCCCTTTATAAGGATTATATTTGGGATCCTAATTTTAAGGCCGTTAAAAGGCGGGGATGAATTAATCATGGGTCTACCTTAATCCCACAACTCATATCTCTATGAACCACTTATGAGAGGTACAGGCCTGATCGTTAAACCCTTCTTAAATGCAAAAGAGTTGTCTAAATCGGTCTAGGTTCGGGTTGATAATTTGGAGTAATCCTGAAATGCCGGTGGGTGGAAGAATGCTGTTAGCACTGGCATGTTTAGCGCTGTCATTTTGATATTTCAACAAGGACTACTACTAGTGATATTACTGCTGTTCTCAGGACCACTGTATATGCGTGTAGAACTCTAATGGCCTAAAGGCTCACGTACGTACATGTCAGATACAGATACTTCCCCCAAAGCCAGCAGTTGTAATCAATAGCCAAGCCCCAAGTCCTTGAATTCCATGAACTCTAGGCCCTTTCCGGCGCCCTAAACCCTAAACCCTTAGTCCCTAAACCCTAACCCCTAAACCCTACACCCCAACCCCTAAAACCCTAAACCCTAAACCCCAACCCCTACACCTTAAGTCCCTAAGTCCCTAAAAAGCTCCTAAGCAGACCATAGGCCCCTGAATTCTTCCCCAGCGACATGACGATGATGCCTGCCGGCACCGTGCTGGTTCCCTGCGTGTTCCTGGGCCGGAAATCGGGATTTCCCAAAATTAGGGGTACCTTGTTGGGGGTCTTTATAACCAAGGATTATGTTGTATTTTGGTGTCTATACTTGGGTCCCCATATGTAGGAAAACTACCGAATCTTGAGACAAAATCAGCTACATGGTGTTCAGAAAGAAATCGAGAAGTAGAGCTCTGGAGCAGTCCATAAATTATGAGCTATGTAATGGGTATATAAGGACCGAAGAAGAGGTCCCCCAGTAAGGGGGCCCAGAGTTCCAACCTTATCTTAGCAGTCAGTTCCCTCATTCCCTACTGACCCCGCACCCGAAACCGTGGATGAAATATTGCATGCCATTCTTTTTTGCAAAATTAAAAACCCGAAACCCAAACAAGTGATTCTTTTTGCAACATGAAAACCCTAAGCCCTAACAAGCCATTCTTTTTTGCAGCATTAAAAACTCTAAACCCTAACAAGCCATTGTTTTCTGCAGCATTGAAACCCTAAACCCTAACGAATGATTTCCATCTTGTCTTCCATCATCCCTATATAGGTATGTACATATAACCCTATACAGATGTAGAAAAACAGTTTCCATTTTCTTTTCCGTTAACCCTATAGATGTATATATGTATATGTATACTTCAGGTTCAGGAGTTCAGGGCAGTGGCTCAACCCTAAACCCTAAACCGTAAACCCTAAACTCATGGCTTAGGCCTCCATAGGATGTAGGGTTAAGGATTTAGGGTTGCGGGTTTAGGGGTGATTCATGGTTCCGCGTCAGGAGTCTATGTTCTAAGCACTAGGACATCGGATGCGTAGGACCCATAATTCAAGGGTCTCTCTTTAGTGACCACTACCGGCCCTACGGTCTATAAACAGTACCTACTTTAAAGCCATAGGGATCGCTAGGCTTTCACTACTTCTCATAACTCCTCACCTGAAAGTGTCCCTCAAAAACCCTGGAGTTCCCCCTAAACTCTACGACCTAAACCCATGTTGTGAGGCACTCACAAGATTCGGCGTTGTCTCATTTGCACCCCAAGCCCTGAAATCTTCAACCCTTGAGTTCATTCCAAAACCCACAGCCCTCTACCCTATAGTCCCCCTTAAGTAGATAGAATCTGGGGTATATGGGGATCTTATTATAATATACCCAAAGCCATATTCTGTCTACTTAAGGGGGACTATAAACAATGCCGTTGATGGACGAGATCTCGCATCATTTAGGGTTCGTCTATACTGCTGTAATTCCCAGGATTCTGGCAACTTGGGGTGGCCCACGATTTCTTCCATCAACAGTGAATGCCAGTATGGTCCCTGAATCCTGGGTCCTCATGTTCTGATCATATATACCTTATAAAGCCGTACAAACCCATAAGAAGACCCAAGCCTTTAAAATGTTCACCAGTGATTAGGTTTAAAGAGGTGGGTCAGCAAAGCTCCAGAACTCTAGGCCTTCAAAATCTAGAGCTTGGGGTTTAGGTTTTAGGATTGGCCTTAACTTGCTTATTGGCTGCACTGTCCTTAAGATTTTTCCATTTTCATTATAGTAGAGCCTAAGGAAATATCAAAAATACTATTGTTATTATAGGTCTAAGGAAACTACAGATGCAGGTAGGGACCCTTAATTCATGGAATCCCACAGACTTTTTCTTAATGTACACGCCATGTATGGGAGTTTCGACACTGAACACGCAGAGCCGAATCGCTAGATCTCTGCATCGTCATAAGGCCTTGAACAAGCCTCTCAACCCCGACACCCCAAGCCCCAAATTCCTAAACTCCTAAATCCTCAAACCTGGGACCAGGATTCAGCTCGAGCTTCAACATCCCCAAATCCAAGCAAGGAACCTTGGGAAGACTGCATCTGGGGGATTGTCAAAATTATGGTCCCTTTTTGGGTCCCTATTATAATACGGGGCCTAATACGGGGCTTTAGGGGACCCAAAAAGGGACGATAATTTTGGCAATCCCCCATCTAGAATCCTCAACTCCGAGCCTGCTTTCCTAAACCTCGATTCCCAAACCCTGAAGCCTTATTATCCCCCAGTCCTACACAAATCCTAAGCCCGAAACCAAAGCTAAGGTGAGAACTATGGGCCCCTAATATGGGCCCTTAGGCTTTTCAGGAGGATTCTAGGGACCTACAAATGTACCCATAGGGTATATACTAGCTATGTAAGGACCCCAGCCCCCCAACTCAGGAGCCTCATGGTTTCAACCTTAGACCCTAAACCCCTAAATCCCTAGACCTTAGGTGGACCCCCCACCCAGTGCCTATTGGGGATAATAGGGATTATATTAGGGTCCTCTTATATTCCTATTCTACCACTATGACAGGGTGGGGGGTCCTCCTAACCTAGGCCTCAAACCCCTAAACCCCCGAACCCTAAACCCCTAAAAAAGCAATGAGCTGCATCAGGCTACCGCCAGTCCAGCCGGGCATGGTTGCAGCTGGTGTACCCTTGAAAGGTACGGTTGACCAAGGAAATCCTGCACCCAAAAAATGAGATCCAGGCGTTAACTATTATGCTTGAGAAGAAGAATAATAGTAGTAGCAATTTGAGGTACGCATTTATGTCTAGGATTAGGGTTGAGAGTTGTGAAGACAAGGTTTAGTGTGTTTAGGAGTGGATTTGAGGTGAGGTTTTATTACAGGCCTTTTTCAATGTAGAGCTCCTTGGGAATGGTGGTGAGTGTATATCTTGGATGTCGAGTTGAGAGACGGAAGTTGAGATTCTACCCGACGGCAGATTTTCAAATTTTGGCCTCTTGAGTGGACTTGTAGGTAGGGTTGGGCCCCCACCCACTACTAGTGACCACAAGAGATAATGGTAATTATATATCATTTTTGTTCCTAGTATACCACTGTTAGTGGGTGGGGGCCTAACCCAACTTCTGGGTCTTATGTTGGGACATGCAGAGCTTCCAGTTGAGGATTTGAGGAGCCCGGGGCTTTTTAGCTTTCTTGCGAGAGAAGGGAACAGGTAGGGAAAAAAACCCTAAGTCCACATCGTCAGACGTGCTCTCCCAATGAAGAGATTTCCACTAGAGCATGATTGGATCATGAAGGGGCCTTGTACATTACCCCAAGAACAAAGTAGTTTCCACCTTCTTTTCCATTGTCCCCATATAACCGCTAAAACCCTAAGCCCTATTATGATGCGGCAGTGTACAGCGGCAGCAAGCAGCCCCGCCCAAAGAAAGGCCATCGAACTCACGAGAGGACGACGCAATGAACGGCCGGATGGCCTTATACTTGCACATGAGCTATAGTCTAAACTCCTTAAAGGGGGATATAGAGGAGACGGTAATGGCTATCAAGGGGGATACTAGGAGTTTAGACTATAGCTCACGGGTTGTATGGCCATATTCAGGAGTCTAAGAAAGATAATCCTTCACATCTCTACTCCGACCCTCAGGTATCAAACACGAATCTGAGACCCAAGTCCTGAGTCGTGGTCTGCAGAGTGTAGAAGCCTAAATAAGCAACAATATCCACAATACTGGTAATTATTTGGCTCCCTGTATCACCCAAAGCTTGAATTGCCTGGGTTTTCGGCCTTTGGGGCGAAACCTACTGCTGCCTGCGGGCTTTTCCTTCTAAGGCTGAGCTTTCCAGCACATGCCTCAGACCCAAAGCCTTGCTCCTTACACTCTTGACTCTAGACCCCAAATATCCACCCAAAGCCTTCAACCCCAGACCTATAACCTTCAACCCAGAACCCTACACTCTGTAGCATGAAACGACTCCAAACCCAATACCTTACGCTTAAACCCAACATCCAAAGGCCCAAACACCTAACCCCATAGGAGCCAAACACACCCCCTTGAAATATTCCACGGATTCCATGAAAGGGGTGATAGAGATGACAGACCTTTGCATCAAAGCCATGGTGCTCTGTGAGTACTCCATGAGAGCGCCCACAACAAAAGAAGGCGAGTCGTCAGAACAGTATGGACACCCCATGGCACGGCTCACGGCTTCGCAACCCTCATGGATGATCCAGCTTAACCTTTGTCCGAAAAGTCACCCTAGAAAACAAGAGTGTGATTCCAAAAACGAACCCAAAATTCCGGAGTATCTTGAATTTCACATACATGAACCCATAAGTAGGCGCCGTGTTCTGGAGGATGCCTGACATGGGCCGTTGATTTGGGAACTTGTCAAGATCTGGTCCTGCATGGTAGTGACTGACAGTGCCCTCTTAGATAGTAGCCCAAACATTGATACTTCAAAGATTTCATGATGAGGTCATCACGATGAGGATCCGCATATGATCCGGACCTTAGTCCAAAGGGTGTGACTACGATGAAAGGATTGGTTCACTCTGAGGACTTTGCTTGGTCCAGAATTTTTCGATGCCATACAACTGCGAGATAAGCGTAAGCATCTTGAAGGCAGCGGCAACAGCGTTTGTGCTTGAAAGTGCCTCCTGCAAACGATTTTGCATGAAGACCACGTGCCGTGATTTTCAGCTGTTTAGCACGGTCCGCATTTTTCATGGTGAAATTGCATGCAGTGACTTCTCCACGTTTTTGGCCCCTTTATTGGATATTAAGGTTTTTTTGCCTGCAATACTAAGTCTTACCAAGTCCTTGTAGGGGTGAGCTTGAAAGTGGTGACCGTGTGGTTTATCAATCCATGGCAAGGGGGGGGGCTAATGGCGCAAAATGGGAATGGGTATGATGGGCTCACAGTTTCGTGTCTGAGCCATGGGTTTCCTTAAACCCCCTTTTATCAGTGCCCAGTGAGTGTGTGAGCCTGTGAGCGGTTGGGTGGTTTGCCCGTGCCCGTGGGCCCGTGGATCGGATACCTGAAACCTACAAACCGAAAAACTTGGCCCGTGACAAAAGAAGCACTTTAAATCCAAAACGTTAGACCAGAAATTCTACACCCCCTGAACCCCACGGCAAATGAACGTGTCCAAAAACATCTGAGGGTCAGGGAACTCAGTAAGTATTTATAATTGGGTTTGTATAACCATATTTATCCCCCCCTAATTGGCCTTAGCTTTATTATAAATAGAGTTACAGGCTCGGTTATGAGTAGTGACACAGTCCCATGACTCGCCAAGTAGAGGCTCACAGATGCCAAGGTTTTGTAAGTCAAAGTTCCGAACCGCACGGCTTACGGTTCGGGATTTATAGCACAGGGTTGCAAGTTCAGGGCTTATAGAAAACCCATGTATGGGCCTTGCTTGTTTCCTGTGTGTGCTAAGTAGAGCGCTAAGTATAGGCTCCAGGTTGGCTTGGTGGAATTGGACACATTGTCCACGTTATCTACTGTAATAGCAGGGATTGTAGTGTCGCGTACTAGCGGTGTATGCTTGCCCTTGTGTCGAAGTTTTGGCAACCGGTCAGAAAGTTGAGTTTCCATACTCCAGCAGCGTGAAACGGAGCATAGGTTTTCATTTTTAAATTCGTCCGTATGTGAGCTGACGTTTTGGACCTTAGGCACGTGAGCTTGTGGGGGCGCGCCTGTGAGCGTGCCCATGAGCTCGTGGCGATCCCATGAGGTCGTGCACCGTATACCGGACCATTCCCCACTACTTGCGTGAGCGCACCGTTTTCATATCTGCAAGCCAGTCTATTGTGAACCTTACATGCATCCTGCATCAGTGGAGCCTTAGGGTCTAGGCCAATCTAGGCTTCAAGTCTTAAGATTCAATGTCCGGGTTTAGGCAGACTGGACCCAGAAGTTAGGATTTCGGACGACAAGGAAATTCCCATTATCAAGGTTTCTGCGGCTTTGGCTAAACAGCGCAGACCATGATCCCAAGCAAAGCCTTGCGCAACTTCTAACATAATCCCCGAAGCAATACATGTACTACCCCTGCAATATCGATGGCCAAGGGTTACCTGCAGTAACAGTTCTATCTATACAACCGAGCGCCGGTATAAATCCTTGACACCCTCGACCCTCAACCCCAATCACAAATCACAATCCCGCAGCAGTTCTTCAAGCAGAGAGCGTACCAGCGCCCAAGTAGTTTTACACTGCAAGGTATTTATATGTGAACCCATCTGAAAGCAAAATATGTGTATGTGTTATTTGGGCTCTTGGACCCTTCGGGAATCCTTGCATCGCGATTTGTTCCAGAATTCCCGCCAGGCACAAGACGGAACCATCGCTATTCCAGCAGATCATGTCCTTGTCGTCGGAGCGATGGGTGAGAATCCTCAGACTTAAGAGGGATTTGGAGACTGGGTTGAGGTCTTAACGTTCAGAGAATTCAGGGTTCAGGGTTACCGACGACTTCGGATTAAGCTTTAGGATTGTGTGTGCGGGAGCTAAAGTTTGGGACCTTCCAGGGCTTAGTTTATTCAGGGGCTTTAGGTCTCAAGGTCGAAGAAGCCAAGCAGAGCATTGGGATGTTCAGGGTAAGGTTCGGAAAGAGTTTAAGCCAGTTGGGGAGAAAGCCAAGTTATAGGTAGTATTCTATAACCTTTAATTATTGCGAAGTATTGCAGATATCCTTTATGATTCCATATATGCCGACCTAAGAGTTTAAGATGTATCGGTGTCACTGGTTTCTTGCTTGCCTTTTGTGTTGTTGTTTTCGGCCCTCGCCTGCTTCGGTGCGCTTGTTGGTTCTTCACCTCGAACCTTCGAAACCTCACTGTAAGCTGGCTAACCATGGCTGATGGGAGAGTGGCGGAGTAGATGCCTGCGTGAACCCCCCCTTCGCCAATAAGCAACAAGAACGTAATGATTGTAGTCTATTGCTACATTGCGCAATCCTGAGAAGAGTCGCGGTGGCCATGCATTGGAAGGGAATAAACAAGCCCTAAATCCTACAGGGGACAAAAAGCCTAGCCCAGCAAAGCTTAGAACGAAAACTCCGGGCCCTCAACCCTACTCCCTAAATTGAAGCCCTTAAACCCTAGATCCTAAGCCTTTGCTCTTGGACCCCGATCCCCCCACAACCTTACACTCCCAGCCCTATCCCTGAACCTTGGTGGATGTACTGGGTATATACTGGGGCTATATTGGGGTAATGGAAAATCAAATGGAAACTAATATAATGGGTTATATAGGGATTATGAGGAACTTAAAATGAAGTGTCCAAAATAGAGGGGTTTCCAAAGATTAGAGGATCCCCCCTGCTGGGGGTCCCCATTAGAGTTTAGGGTTTAGGGTTGGGGTCTACGTTAGCAACTTAAACCAAGTGGCCACTATCAGGAAACCACACTATGTAGTATTTATCCAGACTAGAATTTTTTTGTTTTGAAGCTCCTAAGCTCCTTTTTGAACGCATGTTCTATTTCAGGATTCATCTTCTTTCCCATTTGAATTTACATGAACTTAATTCAAGTTCCCTGACAGCAACCCAGCAAACGAGACACTCCTAGCCCTCAGACCCAACATGTCACATCCCTATATGATCTATAGTCCAAACTCCTTAAACGGGGTTTATATAGGGGATTATATAAGGGAAGTGCTGTAGGGGTTATTACGGGGCATACTAGGAGTTTAGATTATGGCACGCATAACCTTTTCAAAGTCCCAATATACCCTAAACCCTATACCCCCTTAACAGCTTTGCACCCAGGTCTGCCAGAAGGTGTCCCGCTCATTGTGCCCATGAGTCGCGGGCCTCGGAGGGTTTCAGGATAAAGGCTTCACGCAAGTCCCTCACTGTAATTTACAAGAATACTCTTAAAATATTTCACATCAGTAGGTGGGAGGCTTTACTGCTAGGGGATGGGACCATATTTCCCTGTGGCATAACCTAGGCCTTCCAGGTAGGATCTTGGCAGTGAGGTTCAGTGGGGGGAGAAGGCTTTGGAATTTCAAACATTGCAGGCTCAGGGTTCAGCTGACTGCCCACAAAATTCGACGCAGCGTATCCAAAGTATTGACCAGTTGTGTTGAAGAAATGGGAGCTTGCCGAATCCCCCAAGTAGCCTTACTTACAGACCTAAAGGCCGTGCCCAGGGCTCGTTTGTTCAGGGTTAGGCTTAAAGTCCCCTTAAGTAGATAGAATGTGGGGTATATGGGGATCGTATTATAATCTACATATTCTATCTACTTAACGGGGACTATGGGATATAGTAGGTTCTCCAAATCATGGTCGCTCGTTTTTGGGGTCTGTAATACAGTGCGGCCCACAAATAGCTACCCAAATCAGGGTTCGGAGTTGGCTTGGCAGCCAAACATCCGGGATGCTTGGCGTATAAGGGTTGTTCCGAAGATCCTAGCAACGGAGGGACCATACGGAATGCACTTCGTTTAAAGGTAGATCCTACCCCAAAAAGGGAACCTACCTTATGACCATTGGGGGACAGGTCCTTGGAACAGCTACCATGTATGGAAGAATGTTAAATGATGGTCCCCCAAATGGTGCACCACATATATACACACACCAAATTTCTCAGGAATCTTATATGCAGTGACCAAAGACCAAGATCGAAACCCAACTTCATTCATGTTGCTCAGGTGAATCCTTCGACTCTTTCCAGGAGATCAACACACAGCCCCTTGGCCAGATTGATCAGAGGGTATTGGTCACCCAAGTTCAAAGCATTAGGGCTTAGGGTTTAGGGTGTCACCCAGATTCAAAACAAGGACCCTACGAGAGCCCTATGATAGTCCCTAGGCTCCGCATCTTGGGGGGTTAGAGGCCCTAAACCCTAAACCCTCAGTCTACCCTCAAATGTCTTGGTTCGCCCACACATTAGGGCTTGGGCTTTTTAGGGTTTATGGGGCTTCTAGGGTTTGGGGGATATGAGCTTTGTGACATATTCTGTGCCCTAGGGGCGCGGACAAACCAAAACTGTTGACCGTAAGTCTAGAGATTCAGGTGTTTAGTCTAAAGCTTGAGGGTTTGAATTCTAATCTGGTTTGTTGTTTGAGCTTTGGCCTTAGTAGGCTTTAGAGTTAGAGTGCGCTTCTTGAGAGGGACGTCGAAATTGGGGTGGACGCAACAGCTTCAGCTTATGTCTAACGGAGTATTTTACATTCAAGTGTATATGTGTACACGTATCGCATTGCAGAATGTAACTGATATGTACGTGAGGGAAACTTGTTAGCAGGATGTGTCTTATTTCTGTGTAGACTCGGAATTAATTCGAATGTGTGAAAGCATACGTACATGCATATTAAGCAGCAGGTTTTGCGGTATGCTATGGGGAGTATGTATGGTTTATAGCTGCAGCATCAGATACAGTGGTGGGGGGAGTATTAAGCCCAATGTAAGGAGTTTTGGGCCTATACTCTAGCTTCCCTGGCCTTTCGTTATTTGTGCTGCTATCTTCATGAGGTCCCCTGCTACCCCCGAAGTATCCTTAAGTAAGCCTTCTTAAGGGGATAGTATAGAGGCGGGTAGGGGGAACTCATTACATGTTCACCTCAACATTCTTTCGCCACAAATCAAGGCTTTAATTCCAATACAGAGTAATCTTTTGCTACAAGAAATTCTTTCAGTAGCATTTCATCGAAAGCTAGAAGGGCGATTGCATATCAGTTTCTCCCGCTCTTCAAAAGCAAGTTACTTATCCCCCTGCTTCCCATCCTTCCACACATGGCTACCCGTGAGCCTTCAGGCAGATAAGGCCGTTTGCCTAGTCATCCCCTTTTGCTACTCCCATGCATAACTTACTTGCGCCGGGGAGCGGTGGAGTGAATATAGGTACCATTATAGGGGTATAGATGGGGATCATATGAGCCAATGTCTAAACTCCTAGTATCCCCCTTAACAACCCCTATAGTAGTCCCATAAATATTCCCCTATATAAACCCCCCTTAAGGAGTTTAGACTATAGCTCGTATAGGGAGTATTCTAGGGATCCATTCCCCCATTCTCACCTAAGCACCAATATGTTTTGATCTGAAAGGATGAATGTGCCGTTCAGAGGCGTGCACTTCACGGTTAAGAGGTTTATAGTTTAGGGCTCAGAGAACTTGTGGGCTTCTACTTTCACCCCTGAACCCCAAACCACATATCTTTGAAGGGTACATAGGGCCAAATAGGGATTAACGGGGAGAGATGGGGCTGTCTGTATACTGGGTTTCTGTGAAGGAGCTTGAATTAAGTCACCATATTTGGGGTAAATAGTAAAGAACAGAATTTCCTTATCATTCTAGTACCTTAACTGAAGTTCGTTGACAACAACCCAGTTTTTTGGCGCAAGGTCGGACCCGGGAGGTTAAGGGCTTAAGCTTGGTATCAGCATTCCTGCAGCCAACACGACAAGGTTCTTCCAACAGGGGATGATGATATCATATGAGCTGTAGTCCAAACTCTTTAAAGGCGGCTATGTAGGGGATTTTTGAGGGGAGTATTATAGGGCATATTAAGGGTGAATATCAGGATTTTTGACTACAGCTCCTGTGAGTGATTCTCAGAGTTTTCAGTACAAAATCCCTCATGGGATCCACTGTTATTACATTGTAATTCCCATAGAGCCCATTGATGCCAAGGGTCAAGGACTCCTGTTTTGAGAAATTTCCGTGCTCACAGCAAGAACTTTGAGAGAAATGTTACACGGCTGACAAACTTTGTCAAAAGCCATAGTACTTAGGTGGACCCCCCCTGTAGTACCAGTGATGGTGATGACTATGTTCGGGTCCTCTTCTCATTCCTATAATACCACAATTGCATGGTGTGTGTGGAGGGGGGGGGGCCACCTAACATGGTACCAATACATGCCGTTATGCCGTTTGAAGTCTAGTGTCGCGAGTACAAGAATGAAACATGGGCTACACACCAGCAGCATCAATGTGCAATGCCCCTGCCGCCCTCAACCCTCATCCGTGAACAATCGTCTCTTAACAGTAACCCTGCATCCTCAAATCCCTATAGACTCAGTTTCCAGTCCATTTTCCATGTGCTTTTCCATGTGATTCTCCGCCCCCATATGACAAACCTATCCCTCTACCTCAAAAGGTTCGAGATGTCTCCTATCGCCTGGCCTCCATTGAACCTGGCGCAAGACATGCACGATGTCTCCATTGTGGACCGGAATTGGAGTTTGTTTTGTTCGCGAATTTGTGGGTCACTTACTGGCGCTGCCTTCCATTGTGGACGGGAATTCGGGAATTCGAGGGGGGGGGGGTTGTTCCCGAGATTGTGGGTCACTTACTGGCGCTGCCTTCAATGATGACTCTGAAGTCTGAGGGCTATTTGCGGAGTACTCATCTGTGGAATCGTCTGCATGGTTTAAGTTTCGGGGTTGAAAGCTTTCTTCCTGAGGTTGGAGTTGGCGTGTTACAGCGGGGTTCGGGATCTGGCCGCAAATTGCCAAATCTTAATGTCAAACTTTTGCATGACCTCAAATCTCCTACATTAGCGCATTGTCTAGGTTCTACGTACAGTGAGGCATGCAGGATTTCGTCTAGCAACACTTCCAGGGATTGGTTTGAAGAAGATTACTTGTTAGACTGAAGAGCACAAAAATTGATCTGCATAAGGCCGCCCAACCCTAAATCCTGAACCCTAACCCACCCTAGTTCTCCCTAAATGCAAATGTATAGTCTGTTAGGGCCGCTCAGGCGTGGAAGCTGTAGGTGGATTTGAGGGCACAAATGATCAACAGGGTTAGTGGGTTTGGGGCGGTTTGGAGGGTTTTAGGGTTCGGGGGGTGTAGAGGGTTTAGAGTTTAGGGGGTTTAGAGGGTTAGGGTTTAGGGGCCCACTAATGAGACATGATCCCAAGAGGGTGGTGAGTACTCCGAAAACAGTACCATTACGCATTGAGGAGAGTTTTGTTTCGTACACGCTTGCTGGTGGGGCGAGTACTATCAGGCGGAGGTGATTATAACGGCCTCCATTAGTTGAACAATCGTTTACAAGGATATCCAGGCCCAGTATAAGTAGAATAAAGTATTGGGGTATGCTATTACTTGAAAGTAGCCCTGTCAGGATTATGATGGCATAGCCTTCTGTTTTTTGCTGGTGTCTACATTACATCATCTAGGACTTAGGATGGAAGGCATAGGGGGTCAGGCCGTGGGAAACCAAGAATGCTATTGTTTCCTAGGGCGAGCGTGTAAGCTTTACCGTTGGTGGAGTAAATTCACTCCAAAGGGAAGTTTCTCAGATCAGGAGTGCCTGTAGGGATAGATAGTGGCCATCAGAGGATTGTGGAATTCCTTACCAGGAAGTGTGTTGAGCGAAAGTGAGGAGGGAGCTGATGTTGCGATGCGTGAAAGAAGTGGAAGCCCACCACTCTTCGAACCCTTCATCACCGATGGGGAATGGCAATTCTTTGTGAAGTGCATTCATAGGGATGCATGCCTCAACGGCCTGTCCCAAGACCTAAGGGATCAGGAGGTACCTGGGGCGCGCCGCTCAGGCATGCTACGTAAGGCCAAAAGACAAGTTCTCATCCACAGTCCAGTCGAATGCAGACGGGACATCAAAGCTCTGCTCCGAAAGGGCCAACATAATACCCTCCAGGCTATGGAGACAGCGCATGCTCAGTTGATTTCGGGAGCGTTCCTGCCTAATGACTATTACCAGGATGCCCAGTGGTCTCTACTGACAGCTGAGGCCCAAGACAGCTTATTGCAGGATGCCTACGAGATGCTCAGAGTGAGACTACAGCGCATACACAAGGCTGCATATCCACACCTGCTGCAGGCATCAGCTGACAACCTCACACATTCACTGGGGCTTGGTAGGGGTTTCTAAGGTTAGGAGTTTACACCATGGCTCATAGGTGTCCCAATGTGTCCCCTATTTGATCCCAGTTTCCATTGCGGTCTCCATTTGAGCCATCGTCTAAACTCCTTAAAGGGGCTTATACAGCAGATTGTATAGGGGACTACTACAGGGCTTATTAAGGGGCATACTAGGAGTTTAGACTATAATACCTATAATCACCTATATAATCCCAGTTTCCATTTCATTTTCCATTTTCTTTTCCATTTGATTCTCCATAATAGGGGTTATTAAGGGGGATACTAGGAGTTTAGACCATAGCTCATTTGATTATCCATTCTTGGGGTGCTCTTGCCTGTGTGGCCACTTTCTGCAGGACGCCTCTGCAATAGGCTTCCTGGATGTGCCCGCCGAGGCACCACGTCCTAAGCGTCATACCCAGACTTCTGGGGGGATCTAGGCAGTAGAGCCCCCAAATATGGTACCCTATACTGCTATACAGTGATTTTTAGGGACCAACCCTGAAACCTGAAACCCTAAACCCCAGATAACCCATCATAGTATTTTCCATATCCCAATATAACCCTGCTGTCTGGATCCTCCCGCGGTCTGAGTCTGAGAAGTTGTTAGCATGCCAGGACTTACGGCTGCAGGTTCAGGATTTGGGATGAAGACTTTCTCCCTGGCGCGCAGTAGAGAATGGGGACTGGATTACATGGATTCTTGTGTGGGATTCTGACTACTTTGAGGATCCCTCTCTCCTTCCCTGCTGAGCACCAGGTGGTATGGGTCTCAACACACCCTCAGGTAGTCCCTATGCAAGCCCTTGCAGTAGTAATCATATGCCTTCCCCCCACTCCAACTTCAGCAAAAGAAAGTCAAGAGTGGTTCAATGCAACAGCGCCAAATCCCACGTCGTACCACAAATAGGGCCTTAAACCCTGGTCTTGTGGGACTATTCTAAGGTTGATTGACCTCTGGCCCCTAGAAATGGCTCCTAATCTTGAGGTCCTTCTATACCCATCCTATACCTTATAAGCCCTACAAACCCAACAAGGAGCACATAGTTAGGACCCAGTCACCGTGTATCTTAATCCCTAAACCCCAACGCCTAAGGGCCCATATTTGGGTCCCTTGGCCCATTGCTAAGATTCAGTTAACAGATACGGCCCATGTTTGGGACCCAAGGTAAGGAGCTTGGAGGCTAGATGGGGGGAGCTGTGCACGTACTATGTGGGATGCCATGGCCAAAAAAATTGGCAAGAAGTTTGGGTAGATAAGCTTCCCAGCATTGTCCTAATCCCTACGATGAACCCTCAAAATCCTATCAGAATTGTGATCCCGAGATTTCCGTTAGGACACCCCGATTTGAAGAGTCTTCCAGCATTAGTCCTTAAACCCATACACCTAAAATCTCCCACTGGATTGATACACCCCGCTTTGGAAGACCAGGTCACGCAGGCAAGTCAAGAGCACAAGTTTAGGGTCTAGGGTTTCCATAGCCACTTCACCCTAAACCCTGCATCCTGCAAATACCCACAGCCCCTGCCCAAAAGAAGGAGTGTTGAACCACGTATAGAGGTTTAGGGTTTATCCCTTTGAAAAAGCACCGTTGTTCTAGCCATGTTAGTTGGGAGGGCACGTGTTGCAACGCGCCCGAAGCAGGGCGATTTGTGCTTTGAGAAACATCCACATAGCATCCGTACCTGCCGCACAGCGCGGTCCTTCCTCATTTAGAGTCAGATAGGAGACGGCATGGCCATCCGTCAGAAACCTCAAACCAAGCAGAGCACCAGGACAAAAGCAATGCTAAGTTCTCCCATGTAAGCGCCCAGCTTTAGAACCCGCATCATTTGGGGATTAAGCATTTCAACACTATGGCCCTAAATCCTAAAACACTGTGGGCAGTTGGCAACTACTTCAGCAGACTTTTCTTGGAAACCTGTACGATCCTGCTCCTGGGCGATTGGTTAGCGGTGCATCTTAAATCGAAACTAGAAAGAAAAGTACAGATTTCGAGGGGGCTTCGTGTTCAGACCTAAGTGGCAGTATGCAGAGCACCTTCCACGATTGTGGCACGCACAACGCGCAATGACGCAGATCCCGAGGAAGCACATTTCCAGAAGCCATCAATGGAAGACAGCCGAGAGCAAGCTTGCCGGCGTTCTGCAATGCTTGGGCCAGCCTGGAACGAGGACGGTAATGTTCAACCATCGAGCCTGTCACACGGATTGCTGTGGCTGCTCAGTGAATGGGATCCTGGAATGCCAGACGTGGACACATGATGATGGTCGTCTGGCTGAAAACACGTGTCGAAGAGGTTGTAACTCTAAATTCGTAACCTTCTTTTCGTTGCACCGAGAGGCTGTAAGCCCTCAACACCCTCCAGCCTAAACCCTGCTGACCCCATGGATAAAGGGTAAGGCTGCGCTATATGCATGCCATTGTTCATCAGGAAGTGTCATCTTGGCACTTTCCCCATTTACGCTTCATATAGCCCCTATGTACTTCCTAGTCTCCACAGAAGCCTTGCCTAAGCCTTATTAAAGCGGAATCCATTGGTCACTCCCAGCCTGAAAATGTCTTTAGGGCTTAGGGTTTCGGGTATACTGCGCTAAGATAGACTCGAAATTTTGATGAGCATTTGACATTAACCCATACATCCCCGTCTTGCTCGTGGGATAGTGGAAAACGGACACAATGTAGTCCATCCCCAACAACCATCCCGTAAACTCCTTCCGTGATTCAATACTGACCCATAGCAAGCATACAACCAAAATCAGGTCCTCATCATCTTACGAATCTCCCATTTGTAGTATATTAGATGGGGATGGGGATATTGTAGCCCCCGAAATAAAGTAAGATTGTGTCGTCCTTCGTGTCATATCTGCGGCGAATAATATGGGTATTTTGGAAGCATAAGTAGACTTTAAACTCCTTTCTCCTCCTCCACTTGCTTGATAGTTTCCCAAAAAAAGGGGACCCTAATATATAGACCCCGATGCACGATAATTTTGATAATCGGAACCCCTCCCCTAATGCTTGCAGACCCCTGCTTGTTCCTCTTCTGCTTTCAGGACCATGTGGCTGCCGCCGAGAGCTTGGCATGACGTCACATCAGGGATAGAGCTGCAAATGCCTGTTAGTCGGCGATACCCTAAATCCTACATAATGCGTATTAACTATAGGAGATTGTTTTTTGTAGGACCCCAAACCTACCTTAGAAATTGGTTTAGGCTGCAGGGATTCCGGTCTACTTGGGGGAACAGCGGGATTTAGTAAGTGAGGTAAGACAGGGGAGAACTGGGTTTAGGGTTTAGGGTTTAGGGTTTAGGGAGGTTATTGCGTTGTTTTGTGGTTGTAGCCATACTTGCAAAAGACTCAATACCCGGACCCGGCCAGAAAAGATTTCGGGGTCTACCAAAATTAGACGTATCATTTAGTGGGGTTCCTAAACCCCAAGCCCCAAGCCATAAGCCCTAAGCCCTAAACCCCAATTCCTGAACCCCAAACCCAAAGCCCCTAAGCCCTAAACCCTGAGTCCTAAACCCTATTTCCTAAACCCCAAACCCTAAGCCATAAACTCTAAGCCCTAAACCTTAATCCCTAAACCCCAAACCCTAAGCCATACACTCTCAGCCCTAATCCCTAAACCCCAAACCCTAAGCCTTAAACCCTAATCCCTGAACCCTAGACCCTAATCCCGAAGCCCTGAGGACTCCATGCCCTGTGCCAGGCTTTCCTGAAGCACTCCCAAACTCCACAGCGCAAAGTTGTGTGATTTGGGCATGTCTCAAAGCAACCAAACGGCGGCCAAAACCCCTATAAAGGAGTTTTATGCGCGTCAGTAAAACATGCGATTGTTATTCATATCTCATTTGCGATAGCTCGCGTCAGTGCAAAAGAAGAACAAGAGCTCGCGATGTGCTGGCGCTGGAACTGGGTCAGTAAAACGTATGTTTCCACGATAGCGGTTCATACGAGAACAGAAGGTTCAAAGTGTTTTGGACACGCTTTTTTTGGTCGTGAATGGCCCTCATTTTGAGAGACCCTAAACCAGAAGCCCTACATGTCCCTATTGTTGAAACTGGAAGACCTTTAGTAGTACCACAACTCCCAGGGTATACAATACGACAATTCCCGAGGTACAGTACTTTGGGTAAGGCAGGATGTTTGGTACCATCCGTAAGATCCCTTGAAAGTGACCATCAATGGTCCTATATATCCCGATGATATGTCATTGTCCTGATATATGCCTACCTGAACGTCCCTATGACCGTTTACAAGCGACGTATCCCTTAAAACCGCATGAAGTTCAGTCGCCATAGCAAGGAAACCGTATTATCCACTGTAAACTCATACTATGGTAGCTTAAGTTGTACATATATATATATGCATATGTATATAATATGTATATATGGATAAATTTCTACAGATATAGATATCCCTAAGCCCTCCTAAACTTGCATTCAGAGTATCCTATGGCCTCTTCGAGGCCATTGCGGCCGCCGCAGCGGCTGAGGCCGCCAGTGCTGCTGACGAGGCCATTGGTCTGTGCAAGCTGGGTGGGCCTTTGGGATACTTAAATATTTTTCATAACTAGTTTCATAAAGACCCTATATACTGATATTTTCCAAAGGGTTCCAAAGGCCAACCAAGCAAGGGTTTTAGGGGGCTGGTTTGGAGGGTTTGGGGGTTTAGAGTTGCATTTGGGTTTTTAAAGGCTTTATACTTTATAGGATTTAGGGCTCATTTGGGGATTAGCAAGGGGTGCAGGGGTTGGGGGGTCTTTTGGGGCTTGGGGGTTGTAAGGATCTTGCGGATCTTGTGAGGCTTGGTGTTCTTAAGGGGCTCAGAGTGTGTTGCGGGTTTAGGGTTGCACTGGTTTACAGTTTTAGGGGTTTAGAGGTTTAGGGTTTTAGGTGCTTTTAGGGGTTTTGGTTTAGGGGTGTTGGACATCTGGAGTTTAGGGGTGCAGGGCTATGAGCTTGAGCGTTGTAGGGTGTAGGGCTCAGGGTTTGGATTCGAAGCGGTTGCATTATCATGGTTTTTTGGCTTTTGCCGATTCTGAACGCCGGATACACAACTACGTATTTCAAAGTCATGTGTTTTTTGGGTGTGAGGGGGGCACTACTCTTTTGAGGTTGATGTGCGTCCACGATTACAGGGTTTGTTCAATGCGAGTTCACTATAGATCTTCAAACAGGGTCCGGCTTTTTCCACGGGAAGTCATCCCCTGCCTGTAGTAACACCCCCAGCCCCTTACAATAAATTCTCCGCTGGTGATTGGATTGTATTTGATTGGTGTGAATTCTTGTGTTTTTGGTGGAAATTCTCAGCTTTAAACCCGAGACCCTAGACTTTTAGCCAACTGTCTTAATCTTAAAACAAAAGAATAGATGCATCTATGCTATTAGGGTTTAGGGGTGAAGGTTTGCCGCCTCGGATTTCTGGCTTAGACTTTTTGTGTTACGGTCCAAGGTTCTAGCCTAGGGTATCTCGGACTATACCGACTTGTTGTATTAAGAAATATTGTTTAGGGGCGGGGGGTGGCTTGACAATATTATTGGAAAAGGTTGGGCATGGAAGATGTAGCCCAGATTCTACAGGTTAGTTTTTGATCGGTTTCCCATAGATTAATGCAGATGGTTGGGAAGTTGTTGGGGAATAGGGTCCAATTTGGATTTGGAGGGTTTGGGGTGCGAGTTTCTGCGCGATTCAGACAGCGCATGGGTGAGTATCCACTCGCAGGTATTTGCCTTGCTTGTTGTGGCCGACATTCATTGTCATTGAGTTGGACCTACCCTAAACCCTAAAACCCTAAACCCTAAAACCCTAAACCCTAAACCCTAAAACCCTAAACCCTAAACCCCTAAACCCTAAACCCTAAACCCACCCTGTAATAGTGGCGCAGCCAGCTGGAAAGTTTTGGAGAGAACCGTCAAGTTTAACCGGGAGACGGGCAACAGTTCTTTGGGCACCATATGTCCCGTGGAGCTCGAGCGTGATCTGCTGCACACGGAGGTTGAGGAGTGCTGGTTTGTTGCTGCACAGCAGACCATGTCTGGCATCCTAACTTGTGAAATTGACCATCTGTCCATCTATAGTGACTAGAAGGGATACTAGGGTTTTCTTATGTTCCTATTATACGAGTATTACAGATCCTGGGGTCCACCTAAATGATCATTATCACCGCACTCTAAAGCAGCTTACATTGACCACTGCTGATAGTAGGAGTAATACTCAAAACCAAGGCAGGCGCAGGATCTTTAGTACCAACCGTATTTCGCTTGCAGTGCAGGTCAGGAATTCAGAGCTGTTAGTAGGGAAGGAAAGAATAGATAAGAAAAATCACGATTATAGTTCGAGTCATTTAGGCTCTAGGGACTAGCATTAAAAATGGAAGCACCTATTTTGTTGCGGATTTTATAGGGACTGCTGCTGCCGACCAACAACCAGCAGGATTACTATCCCCTACCCCGCGCTTTTGGCGTTTACCTTGCCTCACCGGAGACCCAGGTTCCTGCATACCATTCATGGACAAAATCTGTTATGTCCTTCGGCATACTGCAATGCCATAATTCCCTATGCGTAGTAATATAAGGCCATTCAGATTTTAGCCCATGAATTACATCATGAGCTTGAGGACATGCAAAGAGCATTCACTCCGCAGAGTTCTCAACATGGTGTACGCCTTTTGATTTTAGGGTTTTGAGTGCTAGGTCCCCCTGCACATCTGATTTGCCTGAAACTCCAAGGCATTACGCCTGCAATCCCAGTCGTAGCATCCCAAACCCCGCGTGAATCTAAGAACCCCATGGAATCCGTGAACCTAAGACTAACGTACAGATTACTTAACAACCGTGAGTTGCAGGGACCCCATTGATGTAAAAGGATAATAGGGTGTATTATGAGGAGGTCCTTACTAGGATCTTCAGCGTTTGTTTTAAGACACTTCGCACAAAAAAAAAGCCTTGAATTAAGCACTGAACCTGCAAAGCCTTAACCCTCAACCTTCTTCTTGTCCTTGAGGCCTCCTAGCGGCGAACTGGAATCTCCAGGATGGGTTGAATGCCATTTGGGGTGTTTTGGGAGGGGGCTTTCGGGTTAAGGATGTAGGACTTAAGATGCAAAGCATTTTGTGTAATTAGCTTTAGCTAGGGAACAACTCAGTCCCCAAAGTGTCTATAGAAACCCCTGTGGGCCCCATTTTTGTTCTCATCCCTAAACCCTAAACCCTTAGAGAAGGCTCAGCATTGAAGGTAGTTTGGATTCCCATTTTTTTCAACCCAACAAGGATGATATAGCTACAGAATTAAGACAGTGCCCCAATGAGGAGTACCAGGGGTGTATACGCTCTGAAATACGTCTCCGAATCAAGCCCAGTGAGTTCAAGAGTATGTGAGAACATTTGTGGCGTTCAGGTTTTGGTGAGGGTATGTATGGAATGTTGTGCAGACTACTTGCCAGTGGTGACTGCTTGGATGACCACACAAGGATGCAACGTTATTTGATGGCTTTGGAGCCATCTTTAGGGCGTTGTGGTCGTCCTGCGGTGGAGAGTATATCCACACACATACAGTAGGGTTCCTCAACCTTCGCCCAATGCAGAATGCTCGACCCACAACAATTCAGAATGCTTGCAGGGAGCCTTTTTGGGTGCGTGAGTATTGAGGAAGCTTATGAGCATAGGCACGCAGGGATTCAAAATTTGCTGTTCATGAAGTGCGAAAAGACCTGCGAGGCTTCCAAACGAAATGGAACCCTCCGCTGGCTTCATGTAGCGTTTTGTCAACACCCTAAGCCAGCCGTACCCTCAACACCCAGACCTTTCATAACCCCTGAATGCAGTAAGATTCGCTAGACCACATCGCAGAGGAACGCGTATTTTAGGCCATAGTCCTTGATTCACGGCTTCAGACGATTCGAACGACATATGCAGGCATAACAGTCCTCGCAAACTTTTCCGGAAATAGAAGCTTATATCACCTACAAGCCAGGACCCTTCTCCAGAGTTAAAGGGATGGTGCTTCAGGGGGGACCGGATACGGGTACCACAACCCGGGATTGTATAGGGACTATTAAACGGATCCCCCCGCTCATCCCTAAGTAGGAAGCAAGAAGTAAAGACATGGGTTTCGCCAAGTTTGCATGAACATGCTTTTCTCTTTTTTACTCGTAGGGCACCGCTTGAAGCCAAATCATCTTGTGACTCGCCCGTTATGAGTGAGGTTCCTTCTTTGGGGTGATATATGCCTTGCACCCTGAGCCCAGACAAAAGCAAGAATCAACTTCCCCTGATCGTTGGATTTACGGAGCGGGGGGTTAAGACTTAGAAGAAACTCCTTATCATCTTGACACCCCTTCCGTGGAGTTCCATGCTTGTTCGGGGTCGGGCGTTTGCTGCAGGATGACCACACTGTACCTGTATATTTGTCCAAATGCGGTCCCCACATATTTGGGGTGCGGTCCTCACATATTTGGGGGGGCGGGGGTCCAAAAAAAAAGGGTTCCCTCTTGAAATTTCCCATGGTAATTAACAAGAAGTATATGAGGTCTCTGGTGGGGCCTCCCGTTTCTAGAAATTCTCTTATAAGTCAGAAAAACTTTGCTGATCTTGCTGTCAAACACACGCAAAGGCATTCACAGGCGCATTACCCCCTATCTCACAACACCACTTTGCCGACCAAAAGGGACCCACAGCCTTCTGGAATCCTTAAACCCTAAATCCCTAAACCATATACCCGAAACCCTAAATCCCAAAAGCCCTAAGCCCTAAATCCCTGAAATCATATAACCAGAACCGGAAGCACAAAATCCCTAAAGCCCTACACCCTAAAATGCCTTGAACCCTAAATCCTTAAGAAGCCCAAGCACCGCAGCATGCACTGCAGGCCGTCCGCTGCCAATCAGAGCTTTAGGGATGCAGATGGGCAGTGGTTCGTTCTTCTAATGCCATGAGTATCTAGGGGGGTTGGTTTCAGGGGTTAGAGATTTAGGGGTTTGGGGTTTTGGGGTTTTGGGGGTTTGGGGTTTAGGGGTTTCGGGTTTTGAGGTTTAGGGATTTAGGGGTTTGGGGTTTAGTGGGACTTAGCTTGGAACTTTGACCCTTAACCCTTTGGGATTCTCTTATACTCCTTTCATAGGTATCCAAGGGTTAACCCTTAGTAGGGGTCCTAAGTGTCACGTAACTTAGGGAGGTTGGGTTTAGGGGTTCAGGGTTTCAGGGTTCCAGACACTAGTCCTCATACGGCCCCGTTTCAGGCTCCATTTTGTAGTTTGCAGCCAGACGTTTGGGTCGTATTCGGGGCATAAATCCTTATCAGCCTCATTGCACTAAACTATGAAAAGTCTGCCCTAGATCTGGTGCTTTTGCAAACGCAACATGAGGGCCCTAGCTAGGTAGATTGATTAGTCTTCTTCTTCAGGGTTTCGGGGTGCAGGCTTTAGGGGATACCTCAGACCCAAAGGGCATTGCATCCTTAGGAACCCCGGAACAGAAGTCTCATTAAACATCTGGTATTAAACGGGAATTTAAGGACTATATTATTGGGGAAAACCCTTTATTTACAGTATTTATATATATATACCCATTATGGTAACTTAATTTAAGTTCCTTAACAGCAACCCAGTAGAAGGCCCTGAAGCTGAAGGTCTTTTGGGTCTGAGGTGAGACTGCAGACTCGACCTTCGGGATTACAGCTCAGGGAAATGAGTTATAATCTAAACTCCTTAAAGGGGATTTATATAGGGGACATTAGGGGACTATTGTAGGGGGGGGTTCTAGGATGTAGACAATAGCTCAAATGTGGTTGAACGAATCAGCGCTCCAGATGAGCAGTGCTTTTGGTGCAGAAAAGTTCTCCCACACCCCCCCCCCGGTAATGCAGAAAGGTACGCTGTGGGGCCCCTGTTTTTGCCCAAGTAGGATTTTTGAAGGTCTTTGGAGAAGTGATTCGGGTTTAGGGTTGCATTGGTTTGGTTAAGGGTTTGGAGTTTGGGGTTTGGCTTTGTGGGCTCATAGGCAGGCCCAGCCAACCCACGCCTTACGTAAAAAAAACTGTTATAAACCCTACCTTAAGGTTTTCTCAGGGGTGTCAGGTCCCCTTTACAGACCACCCAAAAAGATGTGATCCCCATCTTGCGGGCAGCCCAAATATTCGCAACTCTCAAAAACCCTGCACCCCAAACCTTAGGTTGGTGGCCCGTAGAGACCTGAGAACGGATAAACTGAACATCACCAGAAATCCCCAAGAAGGTGATTCCACAGACTTCCCGTGAGGGTTTAGCATCTACCGCTTTCTACAGCCTGTTTCCGGGTTTAGGCTCGCATGGATTCCAATGTTTTTTGTTGGCTGGCGATTGCTTCATATTAAGGCAACATAGTGTAATGATCCTTCAGGTAAGCCTAAGAATCCAAACAGCGTGCCCAGGGACCTAAGAGAATTGTTGACTTCGATCTGGGAGCATTGGCACTGATGAGCCGAGCATGAACTCTTAAGCCCCAGTTGAGGGCGTAGGGTTGTTAGCAAAAATGGTTTTGCCTTTACTTTCTGATGCTTGAAAAGTGCGTGGGAGTGGGTCAATGTAGCTATACCTCCTTCAACCCCATATGTACCCTTGTTACAAGACCTTGACTCACTCCTCTTTGTCCATTTACGCAGTAAGTTTAGTCGCAGGCCATTCAGGAAGTCCTCAATGAGCCTTTGGTAGTTGCAGATGTGTTTCGGATATTATGGTTTGGGTGTAGGTGAGGCTATACTACAGCCCCAGCCCCAAAGTCCTTTCCACTCGTTTTGGCGCTAGCAGCTTGACAGCACCGAAAAGCACTGCTTTGGATGTTCAGTGGCCAACTTTTAGGCCGTCCGAAGGAACGCGCGAAAGGCAAGTAGGGTGGTGATAGGGGCTTGCGGCATATGAGCTACAGTCAAAACTCCTTGTATCCCCCTTAATAAGCCCTATAATAGTCGCCTATATCACCCCATTTAAGGAGTTTAAATTATGGTACATACAGACCTTCTAGCATCCTGAATCGGGATTCCAAATAAACACCAAGGTGCAAGCTCATAGCTTTGCCCAAACAGGCCCCAAAACTTGATACCTACTTGGAGGGTCAGAGGAACTTAGTAAGTAGGTTAGTAATGGGGATAACTGGGGGTACTACATGGGTTATAGGGGTTTTAAGTATACTTACTAAGTGCCCCTGACCCTCCAAGTAGACCCTAAACGTTGAGCCCTAAGCCCCAAGCCCCTTCCTTGTGGAAATGTCCCTTTGTGGTAGTAGCAGCTTTAGTCCGTTGCACCCGCGCTTCAGTGACGCCGCAATTGTGGAGACAAAATGGAAGTTCTCGCGTTGTTCATGGTCAACTGTCTTGTGTGGAGGATCAGAGCTAATTAAAGGCATGGGAAGTCAAGGTTTAGGATTTAAAGTTGCTCGTTATCTGGTGATTAGGTGTTGACACAGGAATACTACGTTCCAGAACATAGTAAAGTCACGCTAGGTTCTCTTCTCCTCTTAGTTGTAATGGATTAGTTTACAAAGACAGATAGCAAGCCAGGCTACCTAGGAGGACAGACGCTGCTAGTAGATGTCCCTGTGCAGATCCGATCCCTGGCCTCCAAAGGAAGCTAATACAGGCGCCTGAATCCAATACAAGGGATATCTAGAGTTTATTTGGAATAATGGAGAATCAAATGGAAAAGACATTGGACAATGAAACGGGAACTTTGCATTTCAGGGATAATTGCCAATATTCTGCTCCTAGGTTCATTGTATAGTTTTTGTATGGGGTGTACCTCAAGCAAACCTCAACGTAATCTTTCTAAATATTCAGGCCTCTACAGTATTTGCCAGCTCTCTCTAGGCTCATTGAAGGCTGGCCTCACCCTGAACTCTGAAACCATAAATCGCCTGATTGATGATTGGTGTTGATGGGCGCTCACAGGATTGGGGTGCCGATTTCACGCCTGAACCGGTAACCAGCCTACATGCTGCATTTCGGGGTTGCTAGTTCAGGGTTTAGGAAATATGGCGTGAGATTTGGGGGTTTTCTGTTTGGGTTCCCGGCAATGATGATGAGGGTTTACCGCTGGCTGCCCTCCAGCGATAGCCGGATTTTTGCGGTTTGTGGTTAGGATTGAAGGCATCTATGTCTAGGGCCTCAGGATTTTGTGGATCGAAGGTCAGGTTTAAGGCTTTAGTTTTATGACTTAGCAGGGCTTAGCGCGCGTGGTATGTGCTGGTCAGATTTCTGCGTTTCGCACAATGACTCAGCGAGGGCCCCCCTAACCTCCTCGTAATCTGCCATATTCCTAGAGTTTCTTGGGGCCACCTCTCTTGGAGAAATCCTAGTTCCCAGAACAGTACATGTCCCTATCTATCTTTAGAAATAGATAGATAGATCCCTACATAGCCTTATAGCCCCTCTAGATGGTCCCTGAGAAAACCTCATGTTGTAAGCTGATCACAGGTCCGTGTGGGTAGACTGCCACAGGCCTGTCATACAACTCCTACAAGTTTCTAGGTTGCTGTTAATGAGCTTAAGTTAAATTATTATGACAAGGACCCTGTTATCCCTTTTATAAATGTACACATATCTATATATGTATATATA
>CAJNIZ010016458.1:11670-35892 GCA_905231905.1 Symbiodinium pilosum
AATGCTGCGTGCACCATGACTTTCGCGCGTCAACCTGACAAAGTGCTGCGCAGGGCACGTCAAATGAGTGTGTGCTTGTGCGGCGAGACGCTTGGGCGGAGGGCTAAACCCCACGTAACCCTACATCCCCTTTAAAGGTACCCCGAATTAGAGGAACAGCAAATCTCGTGCAACTGCTGCGATGAGGCTGACACCGGGGGGCCGCCTCTGCATCAGCTGAAACCGACAAAAAAGCTGCTAAAGTTTAGGGCTTATTAGGGTTTTGGGGTTAGGGCTCGGGGTTTGAGGCTTAGGGTATAGGGTTTCGGGTTTAGGGCTTGAGGTCTAAGGCTGTGGGTTTAGAGTCTAGGGCTTGGGGGTACGGGCTTTGTTTTTTACTGCCTTAGGTATAACATGGTAGCGCAATGCCTGTGGGATTTAGCTACAATATGCAGGGTCATGCAGGATGTTATCTATCAGGCACAAGAAAAGGATTTATGTGGGTTTCACTGGAAGTTTGCAGTCTGAGGTTCTATAATCCGAAAACAAATCGCGACGTAGTCCCGGTACTATCCCTGTATACTCTCTACATACCCCACTTACTGGTGCTGGGTGTGGTGAGGGTTGAGACCCAGAAGCCGTGTAGTGTTCAAGATTTGCAGCTTAGGGCCATACGGTTCGTGGAAAAAATCCTGCACCACCCAAATGCCCAAAATTACATCAAGCGCCCTAGGCCAAGAATTCCTTCATCCACAATAGAACCCCAGGGAACCAACACAGTTTAGGCTTAGGCTTTTGCACTTGGCGCCTGTGCATCTGGATGCATCGGTGTTGTGGCATAATTGAGAAAGGCGTTTTAGTTGACCCAACTTCGAAAGTTAGCAGTCCATTATTGTGGTGATATGCTAGCTATGGGGTCCTTGCTAGAGGGGCTGGGCAACTACAATCCCCTGATTAATAACGGGTGAAATGTTCTGGGCTATGTTCTGGGCTACGTGAAGCTCACGGCAAGGATGATATTACATGGTCCGACGCCGTTAAGCCAGACCCTCTAAACCTAAACCCCTGAACCCTTAGCCTCAAACCCTTCCTAAACCCCAAGCATACTTCAAAAATTAAGGTCTACGATTCAGCCCATGATATTGGGGTGGTCATCTAGTGCGCTTGTATGTTGAGCTCCTATACGGAACATGACGGGAAAAAAAGGAAAATTGAAATGCAGCCGTGGTTATGAATAACGGAAGTACAACTATAAAACATCATTGTTGTATTGCCTGAACCTTCGGCCCCCAGACTTCAGAGCCTCTGAGCCTTCCAGCGGTGTGCGTAATGTAGGAGCCCAGAGAGTAAGGTTTTGGCATATGTATATATATATATACACACATATATATATATATATCTATCTACGTATATATATATATACCCGAGTTATGAAAGGACTCTAAGGGAATGATATTCCCAACCGCCGATTACGGGATAAAGGTTTAGGGCACAGCTCAGGCATGTGGACTCAAGTCCTGACCTCCATAAGCCTGCACAGCCTTTCGCCACCCCTCAACTTGTCCACCCGTAGCTGAACACTCTCCTAAACCCATAGCCCGATACGCTCAATCTCAACCCTTATTCTGCCTTCGTAGGACATTAGGTTAAAAATCTTTCACAGAAGAGAATGCCTAACCATCCTAATTTCATGGACTTTCTTGCCTCTTTGAGGAGCTTTCAATCCAAGCTCCTTGATCCAACACTTGAACTCCAACAATGACCTAAAACCCAAGCCTGAATCCCAAAGCCCAAAACCTACAAGAATGTTAACAAATTCAAAGGCCCTGAGAGCAATTTTACTTGGAGGTTATAACCCTACTAAAAACTTGAGGTAGCCTGCAGAAAAGCCAGTTAGGGGGACTAGATGTAGGGTCGGACGTCTGGCAATTGAGCCCTGAATCTTGAACCCTACGAAACTTCCTGGGCCTCCACCAAGAATGCTGAAGCTTTCTGCCCTGCCATACTGTGAATGTTGAGCGTGTAATGTTGCATAGATTAGGGGTGGTGTATGGGGGGGGTCCTGCTTTCGATCCTGCGAAACTATGCTTCTTATGCTAGTGATCATTCTTCAAGACAACAGTTCTCAACCCGCGGCCCTAAACCTTAGACCTCAAGCCCTAAACCTCAAAACCCTGAAACTCCTTTAGCTCTCGCTTCTAGGGCTCGCAATTAGAACCTTCCGCAACTGCCATAGTGACGTAGAATCAAAGAAAAAGGAAAGTGGAGAATGAAATGAAAACTGGGTTTATACAGGTGCTAATATCAAGCCATGAGGGGCTTTGGTAACCCCAATGCCTAGCAGTAGGACTTCGGAGCTCTAATATGACTATCATAGGCTCCTTCTTGTAGAGAGGGTGGGGTTCCCAAAATCCCTAAACCCTAAATCCTAAACCCTAAATCCTAAACCCTAAACCCTAAACCCCAAACTCTAAACCCTAAGGGTTATCAATGAAGCATCTTTTCACCTACTGGCTCAATAAGTGATGTCTGAAGCATGGCTTCTACACTAAATAGCCCAATGTAAGTCATGTTGATAAGGGGGGTTCCCAAATTTAGGGTACCATTTCGGTCTCCCAATAGTAAGGATTGTAATATTTTGGGGTCTATATTGGGGTCCCCCTTATTTTGGGAAACTACCATAGTGTGGATGGAGGAGATCTGGCAGCCTTGTACACCCAATACCCTGCCTAGGAATTGCAATATGGGGGTTTCCAAAAATGAGGGGTACCATTTGAAGGGTCCCCATAAGAAGGACTCTAGTCTACTGGAGTCTACATTGGGGTCCCCCTATTTTTGGAAACTACCATATAATTTGTGCTGCAGGATTTGCTCCATCCACTGTAGACTTGGGCCCAAAGTAGGTAATGCTTTTGATATTCCCCAGAAAGAAGGTGAATAACCCCACTATACCATACTACCACAATTCCTCGGGTGTAGGTAGAATGGGTCATGCTGGATTTTGTAAGTCAACCCTCAGTTAAGGACCATGGGCACTAGGGAAGGCGTAGATATGAAAGTGGGACCCTCCCTCCCCCACTAACTTCAGTTAACTCAAACGTACATTCTCTATGCATGACTGCGAAGTGGTGGGGGTGAAGCCCGGTATCTGAGGCCTGAAGAATTACGCCCCGTGTTGGTCCCCGCCAGATGTTGCTGTAGCTTTATGCCCAATAGTGGATTCTTGGAAAGCAGCTGTTGATAATAAAACCCTGCATGAACGTAGTATACTGCGGTACAACATTCCCAATGGCAATTATTTCGAGTCATGCTGGATTATAGTTTTCGACTTGGTCTTTCAGATAGCCTAGGTAGCATTTCTATGTCCCCCGATGCTCAGAAAGAAATGCCTAAACCACGCTCAGCAGTGAGGACCTCGGGTCGTCGCCGTTGCGGGGAGTGATACAAGCATGTCCTGGTGGAGGATGAGCAGTACTATTGGGTCAGGGGGGTTGGGGCTGATGCTTGGGCTTCGGGCGTGGGCTCAGGGTTCCACTCCTTCTTGAAGCTCTCCTGCCCAGAAACAGAAGCCTCCCCCTACAATACTAACGAGTTCCCACACCCCACTAAAACTGAATGCTCCCAGATTTCATATACTTTCAAAGGGGGAGTGGGAGGCGCGTCTTGTTACAGATGAGACTACTGCCAACGTCCGAAGCGCAAAGCCTTCAAGTCCAGTTTAGAGAAGCCCATGCCCCTAGATCCTCATCCCTGCCCCAAACCTTAAACCTCAAGCCTTCAAGTCATTGTTAAAGGAACCACATGAAACCAAGACCTTGAACCCTTAGCCTGGAAATCCCCTCTAGAACAACCAAGGCAGATCCGAAAAGCTGAGTCTCTGAGGTGCTAAATACCTTGCTAATTATTGGTAAGTAGGGCATCATTGGACAAGAAAATGGATACTGGCGCTCAGGGATTGAAACTGCCATGTTCCTGGCGATTACGTATAGACTACCATAGGAATCCATTCCTCCATTCCATAAACCAACATGGAACCTTATAGGCAGTACTGTTCAGAAAGCATGGTCCCGGTGAAATGGACAGTGTTCTTTTTAGGGCCTCTTCTCAGGTTCCATCTGGCGGTAGGGTTTCAGGCTTGAGCCCGGAGGATAGGATTTAGAGTTCAAGGCATACATTCCCCACATTCACAAGGAACCTTGCAAACGTTGTAGTCTTTGTAGCCTCCCTTTTCAGCTTCCATGTTAGTAGGAGAAGGTAGCTACCAAAGTTTTTAACACTGACTATCCCAACTGTCTTCACCCCGACTCACATACCAATCTGCACCATCCTTTGTCCCCAAATCTCAGAACAACCATGTCAACAATCCTACCCCTAAACCTGCCCCTCCTCCTGCTTAAACCCTAAACTCCAAAACCCTCCGTTAGGAACGTGAAACCCGCGCGGGCCTAAACTCCAAATCAAAACATGGTTTGGGACCATGTTAGACTGTGGTTATGTGGGCCTCATAGGGGGAACCCAGGTATTCTGGCTTCCGCATGACACCGCCCCACCCCCCCCCCTCGCCGACTTTTGCTGCCGCGCGGGCACGCAGATTCATCTGGCATTTTTGTGCCGGACGTCACTAGCGAAGCCTAGGTTATGGAGACCTAAGACACTTGAGATTTGAGTTTAAGTTTCGGAGGTTAGGTTTAGGGTAAATTGCTTTGGGGTTTACGGTTCAGGGTGTGGGGTAAACTCTTTTTGGGGGGGTCGAACGACACCTCGAAGGAAATTGTGCGAACCTTCATTAGATAGCCAGAAACCGTAAGACTGCGACCGTATTCAAAACTATACACACAGTTTTTGACAGTGTCCCCAAAGAGCTCGTGGGTGACGACTGCATAGAATCATAATACCCGAACAGCGGCTTTAGAAAGATTATTGCCCTTGTAGTGGGAGTCTTTTGGGGGTTGCATGTCTGCATGAGGGAAGGTAGTCGTTCAGGCTGTCTGCCATTGCCTACCCATAGCCAAGAACCAGAAGATGAACTGTGAGGGAAGGTTTTTTCTCCCCGCCGAGTGGATTCGACCTTCGCTTCTCAGCAGCTTGTTCGTCGTCTCTTCGTATGCACTTGGAGTCTAGGAGGTAGGGTTTTTGCAGTTCGAGGATTGAGCTTAAAAGACCTACCTCAACGTACCAGCCCTGCCCTTTTTGAAGTTTCTAGATAACTCCCTCACACGATATATAGTAAGTGACTGAAGATTAAGTGAGGTATCATACAGGCTCTTGTTGGTGGTATCTGGCTAGAGGCTTAAGGTCAGGGTAGGTAATATAAAAGTCGGAGGAATTGGTTCTCATTGAAGCTTAGTGAGAAATTTGGCACTGCGATGACAATCTTGGCCTGTCGTCTTGCCACCCATACTCTTGAGTGTTGTCCTTCTCTTCCTGGTCTCCCTGGCCACCCAACAAGGAGCCCAGTAAAGTGTAGGGACATTTCCGAAAAAAAAATAGGGCCTAAAGCCTAAACTCAAACAGGGTGTGCTGCTGCGGAAGTCGAAGTTCAAGTGAACCGCCGCTTGTGATCCGGCTCACGCGGTCTTACGGCTTGGGCTTTAAGGTTTTAGGAGTTTTGGGCTTAAAGTTTGGGTTTCAAGGGTTAAGGGACTAAGGGTGTAGACACTGCTGAAGGTACCGCGCCTTATCTTCACATCCGCTTTGAGCCCGCATGTTTCACCTCTTCAGTGCACCGGGCTCAGGCGTCCCTCCCTTGAGGACTGGGGCGAACCTGGCGCTTTTGCGTCATATATATATATATGATACTATATATATATATATAGGGGTTTGGCTGTCTTGGGCTTAGGGTTTAGGCGTTTTCTGGTCAGCTGAATATCAAGGCTGCGAGTAGGCTGGTCACCAGGCAGTCCACAACTTGAAGCTGTCCGTAACTTGGAGGTCTAGGACCCCAGACCCCCTAAAGGATCCAAAAAATGGAACCCCCCCAATATGAACCCAGTACTACATTGAGGAAACAAGGGGATTCTTAGGGGTTCCATTTTCTGGATCCTTTAGGAGGTCTAGGACTAGGACTTAACATGCAGAGGTCTAGCCACAGTTTTGGCCCGTGTGTGGATGGTGTAGGCTCTGATACTTTAAAATTTTGTACAGAAAGCTTCCAAACGCTGTGATTGCAAGATTATCGCGTCCCATGGCTAGCCAAAGCCCTTACCATTTTGAAGTTCCCCAAATTAGGGGTCACTTTTTGGGGGGCTCCCATGTGAAGGATTATAACCTATTGTCTATATTGGGGCCACCCTACTCAGGGAACTACCATGTAACAACAATTCTTGCGAGGTGCTCCTAAGCCGAAACCGCGAAGGCCAAAACCTTCTTTTTTGTGAAGACGGGACCCTCCCCGTCCTCTAACTGGTAAAAGGATTCTGGTAACCCGGTAACCCCAAACCCAAATTAGGACCCTATGACTATCATATTATGATGGCTATAGGGTCCGAATTTTGGGGGTTGGGGTTACCAAAATCCCCTTTATAACAAACCCAACGGACCTCCTCTTAGCCCAGCCGATGGGCGAGGCCGCTGAAGGCGGCAAAGCGCCGAGGCGCTGGGGAGCAGGGCGGCTCCTTGGAAGAGGGTTACTTACTGGTCCTTCTTCAGGAATAGGGGAATAGAATCCCTATGTATATTCCCTTCTTCCTTACTAAAAAACAATAAGGTTTGTAATGATCAAAATTTGAATGCTTCGGGTTCAAGGCTTGCGGTTTTTGGGTTTAGGGGATGAAGAGTTAGGGATTCCCGGCTTAAGGCTTAGGATAGTGGAGAATCAAAAGGGCATTCACCCAAAACTTGAAGGACCCTTGACCACATTCCCTGCCGCTGCCCCAGCCCACAAGAAAATAAAGCACCCGGTTTAAAGGCTCTGGGTTTTGGGGTTTTGGGGGTTAGAGTTTAGGGTCTAGGGTTTTGGGCTGAAGAACCCCTTTCTCAGACTCGAACTGTGGAGTCAAGTCCTGTTCACCGAGCAACCACTGTACAGCAAATACTTGGCGAATCACGTCCCAATGATAACAAGGCTCCCTGCTCCCTTACCAATAAGTACCCCGCCTCATGATGTCATAATGCTCTGCTGAGGAGGCTGGGGGTTTCTCATTAAGGCGGGGAGTTACAAGTTAGAAGAAATGCTTGTCTACAACATGTAGTCCCATGTCACCTGTTGAAAACACCGGAAATAAAGTGCCTTCTAGCAGAGAAATGACTGAAGGCTACCCGACGGTTTAACCATCCCAACCCCGCCCTTCCCCCACCCATCTCCACCATTAGGGGGATCTCCATTAACTCTGCATTACCGAGGGAAGATGTGATGGAGGCTCAGGCATATGACTATATCCCAATGGCTGGATAAAACATGGGATGCAATGGGAACTCAAGGCTACCCGACAGCTGGGTACTTGAAAAGTGTGAAGTGAAGAATCACTGCCAAGCGAGGAAAGTAAGTGTACCCCACGGTGACTGGGTAAGACCCGTCCAAAACCTGAATCCTGAACCTCAAACCTCACTCACAGACAAGATGCAGTCGCTTGGTAGCTAGGTGCCTGAAAGCTACGGCATAAGATACGGCTTTGAGTCAAGGCTCATAGGCTTCAGAGTGCAGGCTTTAGGGTGCAAGGCTTCGAATTCAGGATTCATGGCTTTTAGGGTTCACGGTCTAGCGTGTTTAGGGTTTTCAGCTTTATGGTAGAGGCTGTTAGGGTGCAGGATGTAGGATCTCAGGACTTAGGCTGCCACCCTAAACGACATGGAACCCCCTGAAGACCCGTAATTAGGCCCTATAAAAACACTGGAAACAACAAACCCCTTAACCCTCAACCCACAACCCGAACGGAAAGTTCTTGAAACATTTGGCTCGCCTACGAGCCCTGTGTCAGCATTCAGGGTTTGTAGGGTTTGGGGTAAGATGACGATTAGAGGTCTCTTCACGAGAACTAGATGGATATTCTATCGTACAAAAATGTTTTGTGCCTACATCAAAGTTTTGCCCAGAATTTTTTTCCTGGACTGAGGAAAGGAAGGTAAGTACCAGCCTGCCTACCCAAGCTCCGAACACAAATACACAAATTTCAGGAACCTTTTTGTTGCATTTGCGGGTTCAGGGCGGCGGCGTATCCACCCCTCCAGCTTTGCTGGCGCTTCACGTTGAAAGGAAGTCTCAAGTCTCTGGGTTGGGGGTTCAATTTCAAGTTTGAAGGTCTAAGGCTTTAGGGCATGGTTTGGCGTCTGAGGATTCAGGGTAGAAGGTTTGGAGGGTTCTCCAGCATGTGGACTCAATTCTGAACTGTTGCAAACATCTGGGGGTACACTGCATGTTCTGCCTGTGCCCTGGAAGCAGCTGAATTGAGTAAGGTGTTCACGGTTAAAGCTGGCAAGGTAATATTCAATATTATTCTCCGAAACATACGTCTCGAAGGAGGCTACAACCTTACTCAATATTGGGGACTTTTGCAACCCGATTGAGAGAACATGCCCCGTCTGTTCCACTGAGAAATCCTGTAAGCAGCTGATTTCCTCTAGAACCAAAGCTAGGGCTCTTGAACCTCAGGAAAAAGCTGTGAAGGGCGTCAAGCGTGGACCCCGAAACCCCGAACCTTACTCAACGTCAAATCCTGAAACCCAGGCCCCTGCCCCAAAGCCCAAACCCTAAAGTTGATCCCTAAGCTCAAACCAGGTTCAAGGTCCAGGGTTTAGGGTTCAGGGGGGTAAGGAGTTAAACCCTAAACCCAAACCCTTAGACCCACAACCTCTAACCCTTAAAAAAATAGAAATACGAACCCCTACCAGCCCCTGGAGCCTGTGTGGGCTGCTCCGTGTCAACGAGGAAGACATCGCTGCTGGGAACATGTGCTAAATGGTCCTTTCAGGACTTCAGACTTTAAGGCTTTCAGGAATTCAGACTTTAAGGTTTATGTAAGGGTTTGCATGTGTTGGAGGCCCCAGCATACACCAGTATACTGTACTCCCTGCAAGAGGGACCCCAAAAGAAGACCCATAGATTCCGAAAACCTTTAAGAATCTACATATATATATATAAATATATGCGGTCGTATGTACATATATATATATCTCTCTCTCTCTCTCTCCAACTCTCTCTCACACGCTCTACAACGCCCATATACCCCCTGCAAAGCTATTCAAAGGGACCCCAAGTTGAACGAGCTAGTCTAAACTCCTAGTATCCCCGTTAATAACCCTGTAATACTCCCCTGTATCATCCCTGTATAACCCCCCTCAAGGTTTAGACCCTAAACCCTAAGCCCTAAACCCTATATAGCCCCCTATATAATCACCTCCCAAAAAAAAAAGGAGTTTACACTATAGCACATAGGCGTTTGGAAGCCTGGTGGGATGACTGAGGTTGAGCTCCATCATGCCAACGGGTCTGGGATCTAGATTGTTATTCAAAGTAATGTTCAGAGTTTAGGTTCTTTGGGATTGAGGCTGTAGGATTTAGGTTTGGAGTTAAGGGTTTAGAGTGCAGGGTTTAGAGTCTAGGGTTTAGACTGTAGGTTTGGGGATACAGGTCTCAGGGTTGTGGGTTCAAGGTCACTGAATTTCGAGTTTTGCTTTCAGGGCCCCATGCGCTCAAAAAGCAATGCTTACTTAATTCAAGGGATACGGCACATGTGAGTTTCTCAAAACTTTGGGCACCGTTTGAATATGGATCAAGGCTGCGTATAAGCGCGACCAGGCTCACAGCACGGCTTCGAGGAGCAGTGGCTAGATGATCCTAGTCGAATACCATCTAGCCCCCACAACTCTACAGCCCTTGGATCCCTCAAATGAGATACCATAGTCCTGTATATACAATCAGATGACATTCTCTGTCTTGGGTAGTTTGCAACAAGGAGGATAACTCTAGACTCTGCAGAAAACAACCCTGCTGACAGCAGGTAGACCTTGTAGACGCCCCAGCAAAGCCTCAGCGCAGCAGCAGGAAACCCCGGGATGCTCTGAAGGAAATGTGAAAAACTGAGCTACCATTATAAGAAAACCAGATTAGCTACTATTTATTCAAACGTGCTAACTTAGTTCGGGTTCCTTAACAGCAAGCCAGAAGTTGTATTAAGGATTTAGTGCGTACAGTAGGGTTTTGGGCGCCTGGGGATATATTGGGGGAGTTAGGCTGTAAAAGGTTTCAGGATATGGCAGCTTGTGGTTCGTTCCAAAAAGCTTGTGAACAGGCACCTTCACAATCGCTTGAAAATCCCCATATGCCCGGGGTCCCTAAGGGTCTCCCCTTTTCGAGAAACCTTCCTGTAGAGTGAAGTGCGTTTCCATCTCGGCTCTTGGTTAGGGATTAAAGGCGGTTTGACCTCATAAGGTTCTATTCTTCTCCATACTAAATGCAAGACTTAACAAGTAGAATGCAATCTTGCTGCACATGGGGGACCGTAGTATCCCCGTTGAATAATAAGGATTGAAACCCTACGTATAATCGTATAATCCTCTATGCGAGATGGGCAAAGCATGGCGATGCTATCTTGTGCAGTCACCGTTCAGATGGGGAGGCTTCGGGTTCCGGACTGGCTGTTTGGGAGTCTATGCGTTTAGGATTTAAAGTGTTGTTGGGAATTCAAAGCTCGCTGTTGAGACTTGGAGTCCCGGGCTCACTTTGACGATTGCAGCTTGTGCGGGCATTTTGGGGGCTGCCAAAGCGGGTTTAAGGCCATTGTTTTGGTTGGGCCACCACTCACGAATAGTGAGCATCCGGCACCATGGTAATTATCGGCAGGTCTATAGGTGCTGTTATTATATCATTATTGCTAGGTGGGTGCCTGCACCAAACCATTGCATTTCAGAGTATGGCAATGGGCTAATGGGGCTACCGTCGAGCCCTCGGCTGCTCTAAGGACCTAACTAACCATATCCCTCAACAATAACAAGCCCCCACCGCCTCATGCTCTTACGAGTCAAATATGATGGAACTGTATTGGGAGTATCGGCTATGGAGGGGTGGAGGGGGGTATTGTCCGGGAGAAGGCATGAAACAACCGGAAACAACTCCAGGGATACACGGTCCCTTGAGCTGTATTGCGCATGTTGTCCAATGAGATACGGGCCTTGGATTAATTTCAGTCAATGCACGACTAGTACAGAAATTGACCACTGTTTGGCCCAATTTTGCTTCATGCAGTTCTACAATCAGTGCTTGGTCCACGCTCAATCCGCACGCGGTCAACGCTACAGTCGATGCTAATAAAACTGTGTAAAAACACTACTCTGCTATGAACACATAAAATTAAATTAAAAAAGAGAAGCAATTTGGATTTTTCTGTTTAAAGCATACGAATGCTGGTTTCTCGAAATTTCACTATGACCGTGACGTTAAATGAACATTGACTGAGTTGACTAAGCATTGAGGGAACGTTGATTCTGGAAACTTGCCCTGTCGAGGCCCAGAAGCAAGAAATGAACAACGTCACTGTGAAACCCGCCAGTTGGATGTAAGTATCCCGAAATCAACCAGTTGAGTTTATAAACAAAGCATTCTGAGACCAGAAACAAAAAGTAAGGCATCCCCATGCTTCGTGCAATTTGCCCTGGGAGATCGTCATCAAACCCCTTCGCAGGAGAAACTCTGTGGGATCCAAATGACCCAGTACCCTTGCACACAAATAGCTTCACGGATTACATCTTCATGTGTTTTACAATACTGTTACAAGGATTACTTTCAAACACCAGTAACTATTTGGGTTTGCACCATCGAACGCTACGGGTCTGTGGTTTAATATCTAAATTTCAACAAACAATGGTGTGTAATCTTGCCCAGTACCTCAAACTTCTGCCTGCCAAAATGACGGCATATCATACCATTTCTTCTTCAGAAAATCCAAAACAAAACAAGTCAAGTTGGGCTTTGAAAGTTTTAGGAAATTTTGGTGTTTATGGGCTGGAGACCTCAGTCTGGACTTCGGGGCTTACCTTGCCTGGTGAAAGCTTCACGCATTGACCTTCAGGATTCGGGAGGCTCTTATCAATGGATGGTTTTTCATGATGGCCTGCCTCTTTACGGAGGATTCAAAGTACTTGATATGAGGATTACCTTTCAGATTTCGAACCCGTCGAGTTTGTCTTGAAAGGGCTACCATAAAGTAAACATGGCCCTGTTCTATCGTGTAGCCAATTGTTGGCACATCAAACATTGCACGAGTCCGAAAAGCCCAAGGTGTGCTTAGAGGTTCTGGGAAACCGCTGACATATTTGCTCCATCTATGCACAACCACTCAATCATCATGCACCCACTTTCCTTACGCAATCATATGAGTGCCCACTCAACAGGCTCCAACTAATTGAGCTGAGGCAAAACTCAAGCTGCTGTAATCAGAGGCTCAAATTGTTAAGCCCTTTCAGTTGATTGCTATGCCTGCCGCATGTGCATTGGCATTTGGGTTGTGGGACTTCGGCTTGTTTACATGGCCGCTTCTGATACCTGACCAATCCAGCATCAGCTTCTAAAAAAAATTGCAACTCATGTCCACACCAATGCAACTTTGATCACATCATATCACGCATCATGCAGCACGTGTGCAAAAGTTGGTGCTCGGACCTGGCGTTCATTGTGCGGTCCACTGGCAACGGTGCGTTGCGCTGTTGCCCGTCGCGATTGCTCCTGACCAGATTGCCTGAAACCTAAACTACCGAATGATGTAATATGGATGGCTTCTCCGAAACAAAGGCCCGTTTTCAAAGCTCGTGGAGCAAGGGTCCATTTTGGCTTTGGGCGGTGTAGAGGAATACACATCATGAACACACGGTAATCTCTTACAGCTATGTTTAGATGCTCCAGGCCAGGCCCACTGACCCCATCATGCGCCGCCAAACCGCTTTCTGCCGCAACAAATTCAAACGCTTGCTGTTGACATGCCTAAACCCACACCCATTATCTGAGCACCACGACCTCTCAAAAAGCTGCACCCTAAACTCCTAGCCCTCCACCCTAATAGCTCAAACATTCACACCCCAAGACCTTAAGCTGTTCCCCGTGAGGCCTTCAACGTGAAAAGCTTTGAACCTGAAACCCTACAGCTCACAAATACATGTACCTGCGTCCTGCAAACGCAGACCGATACCCATTCTCCCTGGGTGTGAGGATCCTGTAGCTGGAGAGAAAAAGCTCGTTGATCATGGTAACTTACATGTGTGCTTTTCTTCATGCTTGGCTTTCCACCAAAACCCTGCGACCTCAACGCCTCAACCTCGAACGTTCCGCCCTTTAAAGTGCGCTGTGGCTGTTGCATAAAGGCTATGCAAGGAATCGAAGACATGAACATCACGAAGACTGTGCTGCTACCATATGTTTTAAACCATGCGAAACAAAAAACTGGGTTGCTACTCAGGAACGTAAACTAAGCTACCAGAATAACATGGTGCCTCCATACTAGGAATTCAAGTTAAGTCCATTAACAGTGACCCGGACTACAAGATGCCCACAGCTGTGGGATTAAGCTCTGGCACTAGCCGCATCACACACAAAGCTTGAGTGCGTAGGAATTCAGGACATCTAGGGCGCAAGGATGTTTTTTTTCGGGATTGGATTTGTTAGGTCTTAAGGACAAGAGCGCTGGAAGAGGAAGATCTGGATGATCCATCAGTCTCAAGTGCTGCTGGCTTCAGACTGCAATGCCAAAGCGATTTCGGAACAGTCGGGGGGTTTCTTATAATAAGGATTCTCATATGAGGGGTAGAAGGGGCACCTTAATGTTTGAAGAACATGGCTGTTAATCTACCAGCCCTAAAAAACCCTTGCGACCCCTGCTTCCTTCCGATTTTCCATTTAATTCCACTATCAGGGGAAAGCCCTGAAGATTGAAACCTACAGGAAACTATAGTTCCCATTTCCTTTTCCATTCCCTTACACTTAGCCATCTTTACCCCGGTATGACCTCGATTTACTAGTAGACAGGCCATGATTTTGACAACCCCCCGTATCACTATCTTGCGATCCGGGGCACCAGGCGCCCAGAAACTCTACAACTGGGCCTGCCACAGTCCTGGGTACAGTTTAGGGCTTAGTTATTTAGGGTTTAGGGCTTATTTGAGGTTAAAGATTTGGGAGAGGCTTGGAGCTTCAGGGTTGGACCGGGCATGCAGGTGATTCAGAGTTGGGAGTTGAAGGTTGTATTTCTGGGTTGCTGTTAAGGAACTTAAATTAAGTTACCATAATGGGTATATATAGTAAATAATAGGGTTTCCCCAAAATAGTAGCTTAATTTAAGTTCCTTAACAGCAACCCAGATTTTGTAGGTCTGGCAAACACTTTACAGCTTGACCTTGGGCCAGCGCATAGCTTTTGATTGCGCCCACCTCAACCCCGTGCATGCAACAGGATTGGGTTGCACACATCAAAGAGAACGGGCCGGTCTTAAGGGCCACCGGCACGGGGCGTTTGCAGAAACGTGATTGACAAAGCGCACAACTTTCACAAAGGTTTAGGCTTTGGGCTTTGGAGTTTGGGAAATTTTGGCAATTTGGGATGTGGACGGTTGGTGTTGGAATTCGGCCTTTCCATTTTAGCATGTGGCGCTTAGGATGGGGCTTGGTGTTCAAAGGTCTCAGAGTTAGGTTGGGATGTACTTCAGAAGCATGCTCTAGCCTGGTTCGATATGGGGGATTCCCGAAATTAGGGGTACCTTTGGGATGAATTAATAAGGGTTACATAGGGTTTAGTTTTGGGGGTCGCCAGAATAAGGATTAGAATATATTGGGGTATATCAGGGGAACCCTGATATTGGGAAACTACCATATAAGATCTCCAAGAATTAGCCCATTTGGTAGTTCTAGTAGGGTCCAATGGACAAGAAAGGAACAGTGGCAGGTTTCTACCTGTCAAGGGCCAGGGCTGGCCTCTAGGTTTCAAGGCTTCATCGGTCTAGGGCCTGCAGCTTAGGCTTCTTAATCCAGCCCTTGGACGCTAAACCTTAAAGCCTGAACCCTAAACCGTACCTTAAACCCTGGTCCCCAAACCCTAAGCTGTAAACCCTAAACCCTGAAACCTAAACCCTAGAATGGACGGGAAGAGGATGCAACTTGAGGATTGCGGCCTTTGAGTTGGGGTAGTCTTAGGATAGGACACGCCTTGGGGTGATGTTCGAAGGCTCTACAACCCTAGTGTTGACGCGTGATTAATAAACCCCGTCTCTTTGAAGGCCTTAATATTAGGATCCCTATTACAATCCCCATGAAGGGATGAGGGTTTATTAATCATGGGTCCTAAAAATCTTTCTACATGGTAGTTTCCACGAATAGGGCGACCCCAAGATAGACAACGATATACTGCTGTAGTCCCCATTTTCAACACCCAGGATAGGGAAAAGCCGTAGCTTTGGGCTTGTATCGTTCGGGCGTGTGGTCCCATACACCTGAGAATGGCACCCTGCACCCCCTACCGACATTGCATTGTCTAGGGTTGAAATGGGTGGGCGGGTCTTTAATAGCACGAGGCAGCGAATGGCATTCCTCACGTCAACCTCAAGTTGAACTCCACCCGAAGACCGTGCTCAACCCTTATGCCTAGAGGGCTCTTGAACTGATGCGGTCAAACACAGAGACTGCGTTCTGAATTTTATCATAGAGAAGCGAGGCTAGCGGATGTGTGGGGGTTGTCGTGAGCTTGTTAAGGTTCTCTTAGATGCCATGTAGTTATCATTTAAAGAAAAGGCAAGTCTTGTCCAGTGGGCCAATTTGAGGATCCCTGATCATTCAGAGTTTGGGGGAATAGGGGTTCAGGATGGTTCAAGGTTTAGGGCACTCTGCCTCTCAGAACAACCCTAGGCGATGAACCACCTATACCTGATTTTTGTAAGCAATCCCTGACCCCTACAGCATCAAAAGCCAGGTGACAGCAGGCGCCCCAGCAAAAGATACCACGGCCTCGGGAGTGTGGGTTCCATACTTAGAAAGGCTTTGATTCTGGGCACCCCAATGCAAGACCCAAAGCGCAACTCTGATTCCCTGTTTCCATATACATGCTTCACAGATCCAAATAATGCCGATCAAGGGCCCACATTTTTTCGCAACCAGCGCTGTTCCATTGACTCCCAAAATCTGTGGATTATTGGCATGGTTGACATTTTTGCGGGGTAGGTCGCACTTTTGACGCAAAGGCAGTTATAAGTAGCGTCATAAATAATGTAGTTCGGGTGATAGCTATACTTTCCTACTTAAAGTCTACTTACAGCTACCCACGACCCTCCAAGTACAGATCCCCATAACAGTCCAGTTTCCATGTAATTGTCCTTGTTCTTTTCCATTTCATTCTCCAAACTTGGACCAGGATCCCTGAGGCTTCAACCCTGGCATGGTTTGAGGGTTTAACATCTCAGGGCTCTCGGGTGCATGTGCAGGGTTCGGGGCCCAATCTCAACCCTCCCTCCTAATAATGGTGCCAGTAGCTAGGGCCCTGCCCCACCCACTAAGAATCTATAATAGGGGTCATATTAAGGGCTCTATAGGATTTCTTGGGGAATATGGTCCAAACTTTTGATGAGTGGGGGGCCATACCCAGCCAGTAGCTTAAGGCTTAGGATCCCTTTGAGGAGTGCCTTAGATCACAAAGATAGATCCAGCTTAGGGATATAATCCCCCTTAAGTAGATAGAATGTGGCTTTGGGTATATTATGATAAGATCCCCATGTACCCCATATTCTATCTACTTAAGGGGGACTATGAGTAGAGGTTCTTGAGTTCTCCATCAAAATTGGGCTTCAGTAGAGTAAGTGTACTTGAAACCCATTCTCGGGACCTATAACCTGCTTACAACTTTCCATGAACCTAAGTAATTCAAGCCCAGCTCCAGAACTCAAGTCATAATGTGGACCCACGATTCATGAACCCCTTCCCCTTAATTGGGATGATAATAGGGATCCTAATATTTAGGCCATTCAAAAGGAGGGGGTTTATGAATCAGGTCTACATTGAAAAAACTTACTGGCAACCTAGGCAGCGAGAGCCACAGGCCAAATAACATCGCAGACCTGTCGGTACAGTAGGACTATGTTGTCCCTCTACATCTTGTGTTGTGTCACTACCTGCCTCAGGCCCTGGACACTGGGCCCCTAAATCCTGGACTTGTAAATGCTGGAAAAAATCTGAGAACTCAATTCTGAAACAAATTCGATGGCGACTGCAATTCAGAGTGAGCCGTCTGAGTGCGTGCGAAGAACCTCGAACCCCGAACCCTAAACCGTAGACCCGAACGTCGACCCTCTCCCAAACACCGATACGTAAATTACTATCCCCAAAAAAGGGGGGACCATATCAGATTGCTATACCATTTCAGATTCCATGCGTGTTTTGGAGGGGGTAACGGAGGAGAGTGGGTGCGACAAGTTGCTGCTTGTGAAAGAAGAAGTGCCAGTCAGTCCGCATTCCGAGGGCAACGACCTGCTACTAAAGGGCTTCAATTTAGCCACATTCTTCAAAATAAGGTTTAGGTTTAAAGCTTTGGGTTGAGGGGCCTTCCCCTTAATTTGAAACCATCCTTCAACCGCTAGGACTGAATGTGTTCCCCGCTACAGGCGCCCTCTTGTAAGACATAATTTTATAACATGACAGGGTTGGCGGTTCAAAATTCGAACGGAAGGGCTGTAATTAGCAGTTTTGCAGGATTGAAGATAACATGAAGGGCTAGTGTCATGTGGGTCATATTGGGGTTATATTGGGACAATGGAAAATAAAATGGAAACTACGATTTAGGTCCAGGGTTTCCAAGCATGCTGTAGATTTGAAGGGTTTTGGGCTTATGCTTTACGGTTGTTGGTTGGAGGCCTTGAGTGTCAGCGGCTCAAAGCTTTGTGTGAAGCCCTAAACTAACCCGGTTTAGGGTTTAGGGTTTGGGGTTGAGGGCCGAGGGTCGATAACGGCATCCTTCTGAAACAGAATACTTGGAAACCCCAGGCTTAAAAAGTAGTTTCCATAATATTTTCCATTATCCCAATATAACCCTTAGAGTACCCCAACGATGAAAGGGATGGGTCGGGGAATATAAGGTTTCGCTCGGGAGTGTGCAAAAGAGCTTCAGGATGCAGGACACAATTGAGGGGTCATATTGGGCTAATGGAAAATAAAATGGAAACTACTGTAGTAGTATATTGGGGTTATATAAGGACAAGGGAAAAGAAAAAGGAAATTACCATGATGGAGTTATATAGGGTTTAGGGGTTAAGGGTTTAGGTCTTAGGGCTAAGGGGTTCAGGGTTGAGGGTTCAAGTTTTTGGGCAGGATTTGCCGTTCATGCTTTGTGGGCTTGCTCCTCGTGCAACTGCTATGTTTGTAAGTTCAGGATTGAGGGCCTCTCCAAATTGCCACCAAAAGCGGCCCCGTCGTGCCGAGAACCCGTAGCTGAGCAAGGTTGCAGAATCAATAAGAACAGTGTCGAAGGCTACTCTCCCTCCTTGAAAACATATGTAAATATATATATATATAGATATAGATATTTACGTATATATACACGTAAATATATATGTATATATATATATGTATATACGTACATATATTAAGACTGGTTCAAGGGAAAGACCCTGAGCATCAAACCATAAAGCCCGAACCAAACCAAGTACTTGGGGGTGCACAGCCCCTGCAGGGTTGTAAGTACCCCAAAAAGGAGTATACCTATAGTTGCCCTGCTTCTTACAACCCTGACGACAAGAATCCCAAAGGGACCTTACAACGACGTGGAGGTCCCTGGTTTTAGTGTTGGGGGTCCAGGGTGCAAGGGCCCGGCTTCCAAGAAATCCCCAAAACTCGGCAAGAAAGGGCCATCCCTGCCCTCTGCCAAGCCCTAAGTGTGGAGTATCGAGGGCTATCCCAAATTTAACCTATTGGCTCAGAGTAGGGTTATATAGTGATATATAGGGGTTATGAAAAAGAAAGTGGATTCCACTACCAAGGTTTACAGCTGCTCACTGGACAGGTAGAAAACTGACATGGAACTCCATGCAGGCCCCTTTGAAAGAACGGTCGTCTTCGCAAGCCCTAAACCCTAAACCCCAAACCCAACACCCCTGGGATGCCGGGGGTGAGAAGGAAAGTACAAGGTTCCCTCTTAAGGATCATCGAGGGGATGACAGTTTTGCTGGATGTGGCAGTTCCCGAAACAGGGAGACAAAATATACATCCCAACACATTATAACTTTTAGTAAAGTCTCAAAAAAAATTGGACCCCTAATCTTTGGAAACCCCGTGGACGTAAGGCACTGTTGTTGTGGCTCTGAGGGTGACTTGGTGTAGGGATCGATCCAGGAAACTCTAAACCATAGATCCTCAAACCCTAACAGGGTTCCCTACATGATCCCAACAAACATCACAATAGGGGTAGTTTGCACCCTTTTGACAAGAAAAAGGAGTAAGCAGACAAGAAGCGCCATGGATAGCTGGCAAAGGAAAGGCTGCCAAGCCGGGATCTGATGATGACAAAGTACCCTCCCAACTCTAAAGTCGATCCCGTAAAAAGAAAATTTGTGTGTATATATATATATACATAGTTTTGGGGTGTCGAGTATATCTTCCAAACCCGAATAGAAAACACATCCTTACACCCCAAAACATCCGAAATCCTGAAGTCCATCTTGACCCTCCTAAAAGCTAACATGGAAGTCCAAACTAAGCCTTATCAAGACTACTGTGCACTTAAAAGTGTTGCTTTGCCATTGTCCACTCAAGAGTCTGTGGCCCCGGCCAGGAACCCGTCGAGGAGTGAATTTAAGAACCTCTGTTGAAGACCATTATGGGTGCAATGGGTTTGGGGTTCACGTGTTGGGTGTATAGCAGTACAAAATCCAGCGTGACCTGGGGTCTACTATTAGGGTCTAGGCCTAGGTAGATGGGATTGTGTACATCCATTGAAGTAGCCGATTTGGCATGCTTTTTTTGAAGAATGTTGATTTTTTGGGAAGTGTGTGTGCTGGAGTTGTGGGTTGAGGAATCTGGGGCACAGGGCTTAGCGTCTTGAGGCTAGTGGTACAGGGTTGAAACCATCCGTTTAGGGTGCGGAAGTAGAAGTCGGGGTCAGTCCTTCGAGCTTCAAGGCCTGGGCTTTTCCCAACCCAAATTCCAACCGCGACACCTTGTCTAGTTTAGGGCCTAGGGTTTGGGGATTAGGGTTTAGGTCTAGGGTTTAGTATGTAGGTTGTAGTGATTATGGTTCAAGGTTCACTTGCTTGAGTAGCCCAGGCAAGTAGTTCCAAGCAGGGACACGCCTTCCAGTCTCATGTGTACTGGGTACCTAAACAAGTCTTGGTTTTGAGGTTTCTCAGCACCCAGACAGCCAAACCAAGTCTTGATTTTGAGGGTCTCTTGGTTGGCGAGTCTTCGTTTTGAGAGTTTCTTGGCACCCCAGATAGCCAAACCAAGTCTTGGTTTTGAGGAACCGAAACCTGTCTCTTGCCCCTTGAAAACACTTGTGCTTTGCTTTTAAAACTTAATGTCTATGTGCGTACAGAAAGCAGTGTCGCCGGACACCCGCCCCCATCCAAGCAAATTCTTCGTGTAATCTAGACTCATCAGGTAGACCTCAAACTAGAACTTTTAACCATGATCTCTAAACCCAACACTCTAGAAACATTGAGCACTGAGCCCTAAAAACTGTAGTAATATGTTCCTGTACTCTGCCACCTATATTCAGCCCCTACACCCCCAATCCCCCCCGAAAGCAACAGTCAGTAGATTTGGGTTGTGGCGCTGAAGGTTCCGGATTCTAAGATTCAGTGAGAATGACTCAAAGGTTCGAGGCTTCTTTGTCCAGGGCGTCTAAACCCTAAACCCTACTTGAACCCACTGACAACTCGGTACCTGGAGGGTAGTCCATCGGCCATGAATGACGCCTGAACCCAAGCATTCAAAGAGAAAAGGTTTCAGGTGTACGGTTTACGGTTGCATCCTCTAATCCCCCGCACCCATTTTCGAAAGCCCTTAACCTGAATGTCTGTGCCCAGTCCCAAATGCTCGACTTTAGGTGCGGCGGGTCTAGGGCCCCAAAAACCCTAAACTCATCGGGCTCAAACCCAGAATAACACCAATAAACACTAACCCAGACCCCTGACACTCCCAACACTCCCGGCAAGGACCTCCCGACCCCAGACGACATCCGGCAAGTGGCAAGATCATAGCCAGGCATAGGAGCCATGCAATATTCATGCCCTTCCTGGTTTGAGTGTAAGGGTTTTGCAGGCATGTGTAGGATTTTCTGAACCTATGCAAATTTTGTACAGGGTTTATAGGGGATTGGAGGTTGAGGGGATAATAGGGCTTAAGGATATCGTTGGTCTAGGGCTTTTGGGTAGACCGGTAGACCCAAAATGACCATGCACCCCTTTGAGGCGAAAAGATACAAAAAGCTTAGGTACAAAGCCTCTTGCTGGGGTATCTCCTCCGTCTAGGTAGGGTTAAGGCGTTTAGGGTCAGCTGTTTAGGGTTTGGTGATTTTGGGGGGAGCAGTTGAGCCCAGTCTTGGAGAGAGGGCTCAGGTACAAGTATTTGGGCTGAACAGCCTGAGATCGAGGGTGTTGGATTTTGGGTATGAAGGCTTAGGGTGTAGGTTTAAAAAGGGCTTGCGATGCGGTGGAACGTATGACAATCTCTGCCAATGATCCTTTAACCTTGAAACTATGCTCTATTCCAGTTGACGAGGCAGAGGGGTGATTTTAAGGAGCTGCACGAGTGATTTTGGGAAGCACCCACATCTGTTAGCGAATCCAATCCCGTCACTACTCAAATTCTTGCGCACCTACCGTCAAGCAGAACCTTGATTTTTCAGGCACCTCTAAGGCACCTCTACGTCAGAATCGTGGACGCATATGGCTGTTTCTGAAGACGAAGGTACCCTTGCCTACCCCTAGGTGGGTTGGTTAGACATTAATGGCTTTGAACACGCCCCATATCTCGAGAAAGGTTATATGCTCTCGTCATGGACGTTGGGCTGAGGGTTTAGGGGCTTTATGGCTTAGGATTAGTGAAGTGCAAGTGCACTTAGGTCTAACACTAGGACCATAGGAGCTAGCCACAAAGCCTCCATCCCAAAATGGTCTCTCAACTCGTTCGGGAGCCTCTGGAAGCTGGGTGGTCGCTTTTGGGGCAGCTTGCACATAAACAGTTGCCTCAGCAAGTGGATGGCCTCCGCCATCAATTTTGGAAACTACGATTTAGCCGTCGTATGGCTGGACAGTGGCAGTCACGAGTTGTGCGGCGCAACTGGGGCTACGAAGCACAGCCCTGCGCCAAACTAACATGGACGCACATACAGGCCCCTTGAATTGAGCTTCCATGTTAATTTGGGGGAGAGCTTACGCCAACTAAACCCATGGCCCTGCCAACCGTAGGTGGGCAGAGAATTTCCCCATGCAGGAGATCTTGCACTACCTAGCATCCCTGAACTACAGCAAGTCCTACTATTGGGAGGTGCTTAGGGAGGTGCAGGTTTTCCTCCATCCACAACAATTTCTCCAGACCAACCATGTCAAATCACTAGCCTTCCCCAAACTAGCATACAACCTCCAATGGGGCGTTACCGAGAGTACTTGTCCATTTGAAGAAGGCCTGCTTTCTGGTTCCTTGCTTGGATGGTGGAAGGTCCTGCTTTCAGCAGGAAATACATGAGGCCTCATCAGGCAACAAGCTAGATATAAGATGATAGCAGTTTAAGGTTAGGGCTTGGGGGTTTAGGTTTAGAACTCAAGGGTTTAGGGTGTAAGGTTTAGGGTGCAGGTTCAACGGTCATCCTAAAACGTTCCCAGTACCAACTTTAAGCCTGAATCCAGGAATCCTATACCTGAATGGGATTGAGGTAGATGACTACAATCCCCCGATGAGCCCCATGCATCCCCCAAAAGTCCCCATGAGCTATAGTCTAAACTCCTAGTATCCCCCTGAACAACCCTTGTAATACTCCCCTAGATAATCCTCTATATGATCCCCCTTTAGAGTGTTTTGACTATAGCCCCCCTACTCTCAACCTCCCTACTCTTGAGAAAGGGCGAGGGACCTAATTGCGAGGTAGCCCATGAGCACCTCGGCTGCAGTCCAACTCTTTATCCTAACCAGCACGAAATTTAGTCTCATAAGCCGCTTAGGATTTGGGGTGTTTGGGGTTTAGGGTTTTAGGGAGTAAGGTTGTTCAGTTTAAAGCTTTGGGGGCCCACACTGGTAACTTTCAAAACACGTGCTCAAAGAATTCCCCTAGCGCAAGAAGAATCCGAAGAAAGCCCAGATGTCCCCCTTTTCCCAGAATCCTTGAACCTTGAGCATTACATAAGCTCCAAGCCTGCAACTGCTGACCGCGAATCCTCAAAAACCCTAATACTACAGGGATGTCACCAGCAATCAACTGCTTCCACTATTGAAACACACAACTCCTATGCGATCTTCTCAAGAAGATCTCACTGATCCGAAAACCCCTCGATCCCAAAATCTGAAGCTGTGTGTTCAAAGATGGCTTCAGGTGGGTAGTTACCAGCATCGGCCACGCGTATCCTCATATGAGGCAAACCGATACAAATCCGATATAGAACTGGCCTTAGGTGAGGTCTATATGGTGGGAAGTAAGTACCCCGCAACAGGTGTCCTTGGCAGCAACACAAGCGTGCACCTTGCATCCGTGCTCGGAAGGTCAGCGGGCTTCTTAATTGGGCTGACGTTAGCAAACGGTCAAAGGTATCCTCATTGAAAATTCCAAAGCCCCCCAACCCCTCCAAGTGACGTAACTACCTGAAACTGGCCGGGTGGCTGCCAGAACTAAGAAGAAACCTCCTGTGAGGTCCAAAAGCCTTGGCGTGCAGTTGGGATTCTACCGGTGCTGTATAGGGATATTGAAGGGTCCATAAAGTCCGCCGACCGGGTGAAAACCCTCTTCTTTCTCCCTTACAGCCTAGAAACGCGTGGGGGGGGGCGGGTAAGGGGGGTATCCCGTGCCCGCTTCCCTCCAGGCCCCCACCTCCGCGGCAGCCGTTTCAGCCGTCTCCCACCCCTTCGCCTGCCTCCCACCAGGAGACTTTGTCAGACTCTGTTTGGTTGGCTTTATTGGGGGTGTGGAGGTTCGGACGCCCCGGCCCCAAGGCCCTGGAGGCCCCGGCCCCAAGCCCTGGGCCCCAAGCCCCTGCGAACCCGGGCCCCAGGCCCCGTAACCGTCATTGGTTTCGTTTCGAGAAACGACACTTGTTTCGGCTTGTTGCACGATTGATTTCGCCAGGCCACTCCAAGTTAGGCGCA
>CAJNIZ010016458.1:35992-60928 GCA_905231905.1 Symbiodinium pilosum
CAACTGAAAACCGCAAAGCTGCTGAGTCCCGGCAGCCTAGCTTGGACTAACCTTGTTGCGCTTGTTGGTCTCGTGCCAGCCGCTGAAAATCCTCAAGGTTTAGGGTTTAGGCTTTCGCGATTTGTCCGCCTCTGGGTCGGCGGACTGAGCCGGAGGCTCTTAAGTTTTGGGGCTATGGGAATATATGGGGACATATAGGGGTATCTAGCAAAAATTGGAGAATCAAATGGAAAAGCAAATGGAAAATGACATGGAAACTATTCTATAAGGGTTGTGAAGGAAAGGCATAGGGATGAAGCAGGGCTTAGAGTTTGAGTTTTCAGGGTTCACGGTCTTTCGTTTCAAATTCAGGTCTTAGAAGATTAGGTTTAAGGCTTGGGGCTAGGGTTTGGGATTTAGTGTTCAGAACTGGTTCGCTAGCTACGGATGACATGATGATACTCTGTTACTGACATCTTTTGTTGAAGGCACTTTGAGCCTTGCATGCCGAAGCCCTGAAACCCTAACCTCGCCTGTATCAAAATCAACCGCTTTAGCAGCCTATCACCAGCAGAGGGTGCGGGAAAACTGCTTCCGGCGAAAAAAATGCACTTTCCGGAATAAGGCTTAGGCCCGCGGGTCCAAGTACCGAAATAGTAAATAACTTGGCCCGAGAGTACCTATGTAGGAACCCGTTAGATGCGGATCTTTGCTCCACATTCGGCACGCCCAGCATCCTCGTGACAAGCCCCCCAACAAGGACTCCAGACAGAATTTGATGACGGAGCCACGCGGTTTCGGTTTAGGCTTAGAGCTTGCGTTAAAATCATTTCCGTTGCATGTAGAACTCACCATCGGGGCACAGACATGCTAAACTGTGATCGTGCGCATTTGAAAAATATGTCGAGACGAGGAGAAAAGCAGAATTGGCTGCGGATATTCCCCCCACAGAAGCATCCTAAACTAAAAAAAGAAGCTAAACTTCAAACCTTACACCCAAAAGATCTTGTGTTTTTAGACTCTGTAGTCCACGGAATCACATGACGCCCTGAAACTGATGGCCTTCTGGGTGGGTGAAAGTCAACCCTTAAACCCAACCCTGTACATAGACATTACGTAACTCCATATGAACCAACGATAATCTCTAAAAACCTATAAAAAAAACTAGAAATATGTAGACCAAATGGTCAAACTAGATAAACCTAGCATCAGCCCTACATAAACCCTCAGCCCCAAACACACAAAACGCAGAGCCCCAGTGGCGCTAGTCGTGCCACGGCCACCATGGCCAAGGAGGCAAAAATGGTAATGAGCCATGGCCTGTGGAGAGTTTAGGATGCATAAAGATTCTTAGCCCACATTACCCTAGGGACAAAAAAAGGATCCCTTTTAACATAAATTATCAAAAAAATCCCATACCCCAAAAAGTATAAAGGATTTTTAACATTGATCCAGGATTGTGGGTTTAGGATTTAGGGTTTCGGGTGTGGGGAATGAGGCTTAGAGCTTGAGGCCTTAGGGGTGCCATCTATCATTTGCATGTTGATGACCGAAATGCTATCCTGCGGTCATGTTAATGTGAAAGCGAATGACGGCGATATTGACGAATTGGATGATGTTAGTGATGCTGATGATGATACGGATTATGACAATCCATGACAATACTTATCTGTATTCTTGCATATCTTTGTATTGGGTTGTTGGGGACTGACAAAACATGGCCGCCCTTCTCACCGGAGCATAGCTTTGGGCATATGTACAGGTACATGTGGAGTTTGGCCCCACCTGAACCCTAAACTATGGATATAGCTCCATGCAGGGATCAGTTGCATCAATCCCCCCACCCAGTAAAGGGTAGCACAGAGGACAATTGTAAGTATTATAAAGGCCCTTTCAACTCCATGTTAAGAAGCTACTCCTGTAGGGGGATTGACCTAAAGGTTCAGGGGAGCCCTTGGAAACTCAAAGGAGGTTTAAGAACTAAGCTGCAGGGTTTTCAAAATGAACGTCCCTTGGGGTTGATTGGAGTGGGGTCCCTCAAAAGGCGATATGGAGGGTTGGAGCACGCATGAATGCGAAAGAGCTTGAACCCTACACAGAACGAACCAGAAACCCCCACCCTGACATCCCACTCAACCGAAGCTAAGCCTCACCGCTAGAATCCCCAAACCCCAACCCTGCATACACCCCAAGGACCCTTTGTGAAGCCTACGCAAAATGGTGCACCACCTGCGGCCTTTTGAACTGCGGAAACTCCTAGTATTCGGGGTGCTTAGGCTGGTGCAGGATTTCTTCCTTCAACACACTGAACTCTAAACGGTAAACTCTAAACCTTAGACCCGAAATTCTAAACCCTGGGGAACCCTAAATCTTAGGTTCCATTTCCCCTTCCACTCCCCTATTACCCCTCTATAGCCCCCCATCCTTGAAATCTAGACCCCAAACCCTAACACCCCTAGAACACTAAAACCCTAAACCCTAAACCCCAATATCCCCCCAATAGCCCTAACACCCCAGAAAAAGAAAAAAAGAAAAACAAAAAAAAACTAAACCCTAGTATCTCCCATATCCCCCCTCATATAACCCCTCTCCTCCTATATCCCCAATCCTCATCTGAGCTACAGTCTAAATTCCTAGTATCCCCCTTACTAGCCCCCACAGTGCGCCCCTATATGATCCCGCATATAACCGCCTTTAAGGAGTTTAGATTTAAAACCCTAAAAACCTAAATAACCCTAAAACCCTAAATAACCCTAAAACCCTAAAACCCTAATAACCCCTATAACCCTAAGCCCTAGATAATCTTAGACCTCCTATTCACCCCCCACCTCATCCTCAGCGCGAAGGGCGTCGGCGGCCCGCTGAAGTCATCGAGGCTACCGGCAACGAAGACCATCCAACTCCTGCTCCCAAAGCCATTAATATTCACATTAGTACCACTATTTTTAGAATTCGAATTATTGTTATTCTTATTCGTAATCAGCTTTATGATTTCTGTTATTATACTTAGAATTATTTTGGCTATTAGTTTTTCTTAGTGCGATTTTGATATTCCATTATTACTATTGTGAGTACTGTTATTATGATTACTATAAGAAAATGATTATTGTTATGGTTATTCTTATGATTATTATTGTTATTCTTATTGTTGTTGTTTATTCTTCTTACTACCAAAAATACTTTAATATTCTTGATTTAGCATTACTATCCTTAATGTTGCTACGGATACTACTGGTTCTTCCTATTACTATTGCTACTGTTGTTACTAGTATTACTCGTATTATTGTTACCGCATTGTTTTCAGTATTGTTGCATTTTATTTGTGTGATTATTTTTGTTATTACTTTTGCTATTACGTTTAACTATTTCCTGAACATCAGCATTGCCATGCAGAGGGCAATTCCTGCTTGATGGTGCCGGGTTTGAAAGGTTTTGCAGGGTTTTAGGTTTTGGGGTTTGGGATTTAGGGCTTAGGGTTTAAAGGGTCTAAGGTGTGGGGTCTAGGGTTTGGGGTTTAGGCTTGAAGGGTTTAGGCTTTAAGGGTCTAGGACCTTAGGGTTTAGGGGTCGGGGTTCAGGGTTTTAACTTTGAGTATGGATGAGGGGATACGACTAGGCTTATACAGGGTTCTATTTCAGGTTGGCATGACGGTTTAGGGTTGGATGTTCTGGTGGGTGTAGCTCCTTAGGGTTCAGGGTTCATGCGGTCTTGCGCGGCTTAGTCACCACAGGCAACACGGCTGGTCAGAAACGGGGCGCGATGCCAACGTGCAGGCTCCAAGGCCCCAATCCACACAAAGCTGAGAGCAGAGATACGAAATTGCGAGCCGACATCGAATTAAGATCCAGATGTGCTCGAAAACACAGATTAGGCCGTTTGATTCAGGGTTTGTGGGTCAGGGGTAGGGTTTGGGGCTTCGAGGTTTAGTTCCAGGTAGGTATGTTGCGAAGCACGAGTGCTATCCATAATATGGCTACAAGTTGGGATTTCCGACCTAGACATAGTTCAGCACTGGAACTTGAACTTAGGTACCAAATTTTGATTATTAAAGCAGCATTTGCAAAGACACCCTTTACAAGCCCGTGCAAGCCCTACAGATTCTCCTAGCACCTTCCCGACATCCCATGCAATCCCCAGCACTCCGCTAACCCTTCAACACCGCGTAAATCCAGCACCATTTGAATAACACCCTGTACAACCCTATTGATGCAAGCTTCGAGAAGTACATATCAGGGGGGTGGGGGTTGACGCTCGTTATACCCTGACCCCTGATTTATGAAGCCCCAAAGCCTGAAACAACTGGATCCCCAGACCCTAAACCCAGAGCCCAAAACCCTCATCACCCATCCCTGAAATCATGGAATTCCACATGCGAAAACCATGCACAAAAAATGAATAGGAGCCTGGATGTCGTGAGTAGGATATCCATGTTCTTCTTGCATAACTTACTGCAAGTCCCGAACTCTTAAGACTAAACAGTATACCGCAAAACCCTCAGACCACAGCCCTTGGCCGTACAGCATTTACTTCTGCTGAGCATCCAGTCCTCTGCCCGCGGCGTCTTCCAAGATCTTTTTTTTAGTTCGTTTCCTTGCTGCAGCCGAGTGGCATTTGAAGGGGGCAGTCCAATGATGGTTTGAGGATTCACGGTTTTTATGGTTCAGGGCGGGTCTTTCCGATGGTGCAAAAATTAACAGCAACAATAGATGGTGATGATGATGATGATGATGATGATTATGATGATGATGCTGGTGCTGCTGGTCTTAAGGATGCTTTTAATGCTAGTCGGTTTTGAGGTGACAGGCTACAAGCAAAAGTCCTGCATTTTGGGTTTGGGATTGAAACTAGCAGACGTTGACGTTTCAGAGATCCAGATGCTCCAGAGCTGCCTGCCTGGCTTACTGCAAAACAGCGACCGCAAGGGATTTAGCATTTGTGGATGGTCAGCCCCTGACCACCACGCACAAGAAGAACTCCAGCCCTCAGAAACACTTCACCAGGGGCCATTGTGGATGTGGAGGCATCACCACTTACCTGGCTCTGAACTTGACCCGTGAGTTGTTGACAAAGTCCGAACATGTTGCCAAGCGCTTGTAGCCCTGCAGTTGTTCACCTTTCTGGTGACATACAGCCCTGCACACTCAAAGTCTCCCCACCGTGTCAAACCCAAATTACTTCGCACACCTCCCGTTCGAACCCACATGTGACACTGCTGACGGCATTACACCCGAAGCTAACCCCTACAGTAATCCCTGAATCCTGTTCTGGACGCCCAAACCTAACCAATTGTTTCGGCCTCTCTGGTAACCGTATTGCACTATGCCCTGGAGGTCCTATGAAAACTTGTGAGGCCAAGGATTCTGATGAGCCTAAACCTCAGCCCTGTGAAGCCTAAACCTGGAATGCTACAAGCGCTTTGGCCTGCAACCCCTGTAAAAGAAATGTAATAATCCCCCCAAAAACCCAAACCCTACCTATCCTGCATATCCATATACTTGGTCTAAAACCTACGCTTATAAGAATGTATTTACCAATCAAACTGAACCTCCAAGCAAAAAGAGCCCTGAAACGTCTCATGAAAGCCTAAGAGACCTGATCAAAACCTGAACCTTACACACCTCAACCCTACACCCTTTAATCAATCCTGAACCTTTCAAACCCCAAAAACCCTCAAACCTAAACCTCTAAGCCCTAATGCCTAAACGGCCTTGCAGCCCCCTAGTAAGCCCTACTAACCCCCCCTTGTAACCCCTAGTAGCGCCCTAAAATCTGTCCAACCCCCTGGAAACCCTTAGAAACCTAAATCCTAAACCCTAGACCCTAGACCCTAGACCCCAACCCTAGATCCTAAGCCCCTGCCGTGAAAGCCCAGGAACCCAGGGGCTCTAAGGAGCCCGAGCCATGGAAGGTTGGTGGAGCACGTAAGCCGTGCTCCGCGGCTGTGAGCCGAAAAGGCGCAAGGCGGTACAATTTAGGGTTTTAAGGGTTTTAGGGTTGAGGGGGTTTAGGGTTGAGGGTTCAAGGGTTTAGGGTTTGCAGGGTTGAGGGTTTAAGATTTAGGGCTTGCAGGGTTGAGGGTTTAAGATTTAGGATTTGCAGGACGTAAAGGTTTACGCTTCATGGCTTGCAGGAAATTGGTGTTAACGCTTTCAGGCCTGCAAGAAATTTGGGCGCAAGTTAGGGGTTAGACTTCACGATTTCGGGCTGGGGGTTCGGGAATTCGTGTCTTCTGGCCTCTGCCAAAGAACATGCATAAAATTGCTTCCTGACTCATGCTACGGTAACTTAAAACAAGTACACTTGAAAACCCTACCCCCATCTTTCTGAAAGACTGATGAAGACTGAAAAACCACGCTAAGCCCGGACCCCGTCCCTCAACTTGTCCAAACCCTCGACTCAACCCTGACCCACGACTCTGAAAGCATTCTTGAAAAATCCAGTCCTCGGTGTCGCCAGCTGAAGCTGGAACGTGTTAAGGTTCATGATTGCCGGTCTATTCCCACGTGACCCTACCTCGATACAAAGCCTACAAACACATGAAGACTCCACCTAGTCTCTAGAAAAGGGTTCCTGATTAGCAAGCTCCTAGATCCTGTGACCTCGATCCCCAAGCCCTAACCCCTCAACCTGCAAGCCGTTATCCTTTGACCCCAAAGCTGTACAACGCTACATCCCAAACTCATCTTTTACAACTGTCACTGACTTCTACAAACGTCTATGTAAGCCCAGATTGTGATCATTTGTCCACGTCATCCTCCTCTGTTCTTATTATGTTATCAGCCAACCTTGTTTCAGTATTTAGCATCTACATGATATGAAAACATAAGGTGACATCAGATGACAACATCATCATGCCGCAACACCGACATGTGAGAATGTACAATCCCTTTTGGAACTTCTAAACCCTAAAGCCTAACCTTAAAGCCTATCTATATATATATATATCGCCTATATAACCTTCTTGTAGTAACTTAAATGAAGTTCCATAACAACAACCCAGTAAACCCCTATAAACCAATGCCCTCCTCAGCCGCGAGGTTCCGGCCACGAGGCCGGAGAGCTGGGATCAAATCCTGGGCTCCGATTGCTTTGGGGGCTTTTCTTGGGGTTGGCTAGGGGTACCTTTAAAGGGGCGGTTATAGGGGTGCTAGGTGTCACTTTAAAGGGGGGTTAGAGGGGTGACGTAGGGATCTAGAGGATGTAGGATTGTAGGTTTAAGGCTTCGGGTATTTCCCCCAGGGCACTGGAGGCTCTTTTTGTCCAATTTTCTTGGTGTGCATTGGGCAATGATTTCCTAGCCCATACTTCATATTATGCACCCCTTTTTCACCTATGTGCCCTCCTCCACTCTCCCTTGAGCACCACTATTTTCTGGCCTATACTTGACACTAACTCCAAGACCTACCTGAGGCCCACAATAAACTTCAGCTTCAATATTCCATATAATGATGTATATCATGGGGTCCTAAGATGGCCCAAGGTAATCCCTACTCCCAAACTACTATATTACTTATTAGGCTGTTGTTGTAAGGATTAAATAAGGCTTAGGAGCATTTTACCGCAATAATGAAGAATCACATCTCCAGCCAAGATTCCGTGCTGATAGCCATCTGGGAAAGGGCGCCGGGCATGTTGTCAAAGTAGAGGCCCAATGGCAAGGCCAAAACAACAAAAACACAGAAACGCAAAAACGAAAAAAGGTAGCAAGGCAGATAGAAGTGCTATTGACACTGAAGGCTTCAGTATAAACAAGAACAATAATGATACTGAGCCAGATATCAGTCCTAGACCTTAGTCACTGTGCCCCGACTCTTGATAACACTTCCCGCACTACAGATAAAAAGAAGTCAGCGTTTTGAGGAAGTCGAGACAGGTACATAACAAATAACCCAGGCAACTTGAGCCTTGATTTCGCAGCAGAGTTCGAATGTCGTTGCTTGCTTAAACTGAACAAGATTTCGTTTGCTGTCACGTAGTATACCATACATATCATATGCAGGCGGCGTTACTGCTCTTAAATGAGGGAAGTTTAGATGGAACCCAAGACCAGTCTTACTATAGGACAACATGCAGTGACAAACAACATCCTGCACGACCCCATATATCCAAGCCCTAGCAAATGGTTGCCATAGCAACAGCGTGCCCGCCCCATCTACCTGAGTGCGACGATGGGACCCTAAGGTTTCGGGACGCCGTCGGCATTCCAAAGCAAGGAACCCCCAAGTGGCTTTTCCATACAGTATAGAGGCCGAAATGACTAGGGTATCTTGGGACATGTGTATATATATATATTAAGGAAATGATTCAGGAGGTCCCGCATTTCCCCCAAACTCTGTGCAAATCTACCCCTCTATAGATTTCTGCACCTAATTGAAAGTCCTAGGGACTCTGGTCAGGTTCTCCTCCTCCAGAAAGTGTCCTCTACTTTTCCTACTATAAAGGCCATTCAGTTCTTGTTTATTTCAACGAAAAAACTGCACCAGGCGTGCGGCAGGTTTTGTTTGCTGTGATGTGGTGCCGATACCTTGATCTCTTTTTTATACAAGAACCATAGGGCGTCTCCAAGCCAGGCTATATAGATAGGACTCAGTGGTGAGTCGTGTTTTTGTGGCGATTGAATAAAGGAGAATCACATGCAAACCCACTTGAAATCGGAACTGTGGTTTTCTCTATGGTTATAGATATACATATATAGTGGTTTCTCAACCCAAGTAATCTTATAGTCTTCGCGCAATATACTACACCCCGAAAATGATATATTGCTCCACCTCACGAAATAGGTCCGATACAAAGCCTAAGGTCATTTTGGCTGCAGTTGCGAGGGTAGGGGTCCAGGGTCTGGGATTTAAAGGCTGTAAGGGTTGGGGACTGAGGCCTGGGGCCGGAGTTTCCAAGATTCCTTTACCTGAGTATTCCCAATACATCCCCAATTTTCCAGGTCCTCTGATGCAGAATGCTAGACTTTCAGGGCTAGGTGTAGGTGGGTGTCTAACATATTACGGAGAGGGGATTGTTCTGCCCTACACGCTATGAATCGTGCGACTCTTTAATGGTGGTGCCTGCTTGAAAACTTTCGCAAGTTCTGGGCCCCGCTAATTCTCAAACCTTAAACCTGAGACTGTAAATCCTTGCCCGTCTGAGTCTGAATCCCTATACACTGAGCCCTAAACCCGAGACGGAACTCAAGAACCCAAGCCCCGAACTAAACTTGAGGGAGATTTCAGGTGGGGAGCTACCAGGTGGATACCCTCACTTAGGGCTAAGGCTAATGCCCGGAGACTTGAGGCCAGCTCAAGCCAGATGGGGGAAACTACTACCCGGAAGTTCCTGCAATCTACCCAATACCCTAACCCGCAGCCTCCAAGGCCACATTTCGTGATTGTATAGATATAGAGTACTTGAATGACAGGGTTACTCTATGATGGCAATTTATGGATGGCAGCTTACTTTTTGTTGTCCCTCACCGCAACCCAGAGCCTTTAATTGAAAAACCTAATACCCCAAACCCAAAACCTCAAAGGCAACATTTTGTGAGATGCGATCCCGTTGCTGGCAATGTGTCTCAGGTGCCCGGAGGCTCGGAGCACTTCTGTAACGGTTCAGGGCTTTATGGGCGTCAAGGTTCCGAGTTTGCTGAATTTCGTGAGTTTGAGATTGAGGTTGGGCGGGGGATTGTGGTTTAGAAGGGGATAAGGCTAGGTTATGGCTCCAGGGTGCTTGCGATTCAGCCATCCAATCCCACTGAAAAGCCTTCCCTTTGGGAAGGGCTGCAGTCCATGCACTGCCAAGCTCAGGTTTGGGCGTGCTGGAGGTGAATTGAAGTAGGGTCAAGAGGTTCCAGAGCTTAACATGTAAAGTTCAATTTTCCAGGGCCTATAGGATTTAGGGATTTGGGGTCTGAGGCTTCTGACTCACTAGGGGTGGGGGTTTGGGGTTTGCGGTTGCTGTTTCACGGCAAGCTTAGTTAAGCTGCAGTACAACGCTTCAAGAAAGAGAACGCATGACGCTGATAAAGGCTGTACTCATACTCCCGAGAACCCCAAAGCTCTGCGAGGATCCTATTATCGTATGACGTTTGTCAGCCCTTCTTGTGACGCCTGCCAGGGTTTCAGGTAGACTTTAGCACACGGATCTTGGGGCTCAAGGGTTTAAGCCTCCATAGGGTCTGAGCCCTAAACCCTAAACCCCTAGGCCCTATTAGGATTTGGGGTTTAGTCTAGAGCTGAGGCTCAAGATTTGAGAAAGTTAGCAGCCAGCTTTGAATGGACTGCACAAAACTTGCTGCGCACAAATTCTCTTGGGCTGCCCATTGGCCCTTCACCAGCAAACCTCGACCTAGACCTAGACTTAAAATTTTGGTTCGCAGGTTACACGAGCCTTGCCTAGAAAGTGCTTGTTTTTGGAGAAGAACCATGTTATCTCGGGGTGCCCAGGTACAACTCTGGGGGCCCCATCATAAGGATCATAGAATTTTGGGGTCCATACTGGGGTCCCCTTATTTAGGGGAACCACCAGATGAGAACATGAATACAGGCGGAAAGCAAATGTCCTGAGACAAACCTATGCAGTTTGATATCGGGCCTTTCGGGCAGCCCCGACGACGACTACAAGATTGCGGACTTGGAAAAGCGACGCTGAAAAATGCCGGAAGTCCACGGACAAGAAAGACTCTGCCTGCGGCTTGGAGTTCTGCATCTCGCTCGTATTACCCTGCGCAAGTGAACCGCTAGACCTTTAAACCCAGTGTGTCACTCTGTGATCAGTGCTTTTCTATATATAAACTAGAATACAGTTTGGCGGTGTCTCCTATACTGTCTGCAGTTTGAGGTTTATATTATAGGAAACACCCTCACAATTGCTTCAACTGCCGGGCTATGGAACACATTCTCCTAAACGACATTCCAACCCTGAGACCTTTGTATCAGAGTTTAGGCTTTAGTGTTTGCCGCTTAGGGGAGCTAACCCTCAACCCTACATCCTAACCGTGCATAGGGCATAACTTCGAATCGTAACGAAGTCAAAAGACTTCAACCGCTGGCAGTCAGCCCTGTCACTACCTGTACTGGCTTCTCTGCGGCACTCAGGAGATTGTCCTTCCGTGATCTCTGTAGACTGCCTATCTAGGCCCTGTAACCATCCCTAATATAATCTGCGCACCTACCCTAAAAAATGTACCTTATTTTCCGAAAATCCTCATTTATAACCCGTAGAAACCTAGAGCTGATCACAATCATGCCAAAGACCTTAAACCCAGCATCATGAACTTTGAAGTTCCATGCCTCCATCTTCACACTTCTGGGTTTAGGATTTAACGTTCATGCTTACAAGGTTTTTATGACTGAGCTATGTAAATCCTGCCGCGAACGGATGTTATGCTGAACAGCTTCATGGTTTTGGAGACATTGGCCTCTGGGCTAACTGCTAGCTGCCCGTAACTTTAGAGTAGTTTCCATTTTCTCTTCCATTATACCCTGTATTATACCCTATATTATAGCCTATAATATACCCTTTACCCGCCTTGCGGGGCCTGAGCAGATTCTGATTATGATCGAAAATGACACATTAGAAGAGACCCTAGATTGAGGGTTTAGGGCAAGTTCAGGGGTTTAGGAACGACCTTGTAGAGAGTACGTACCATGGGTCAGGGGAGTACCGGGAGTACCATGGGTCAGGGGCGCCTGCTTCGCAATGAAAATGTAAACATAGGCAGGAAACTAGCGCAAGCCGCAACAAAAGCCTGTTGTGTATGAGGATATTGGCAAACTACACAATCCTCGATTTCCTGGCAACCCTTCAAGCCTTCCAAAGCTTTTTTAACACACAGAAGCCATGCCCCCCGCCCAAATCCTAAACGATAAATAGTTGTTGTTTTGTTTTACATGCCCTAAACCCTTGATCCGGAAAAGGATATTTCATGTTGTGTTGCAACAACAACTTTTCAACTCACTAAATCCTAAACCCTAATCTCTAAGCCCTAGGTCGTAAGCCTAAACCCTAAACAGTTTTCCATTGATCGGTGCATGCAGCTAATCCCTGAAGTGCCAGAGAGAATCCTCTGAGAGAGGCTTCGACAACTCGGAACCCACTGTCATCCTGCTACCCCAATATTGTCAGAGTTGCATGATGATATATAGGGACATAGAGGAAATATATAGATGCATTGGGATATATAGCGAGTTTTAGGGATGTGAAGGTGTATATGGGAATAAGGCAGAATCAATGGAAAAGAATATGCAGAATAAGATTTAAATACAAAAAAAGTGAGAATTGCACAGGATAATGGGTGTTGATTGACGAAATTTGGAGCCTTTGGTTACCCCAACACCTCAAAATAGGACCCTGTTGGAGCCATATGATCAGTATAGGTCCTAGAAAATTGCAGTCCTCTTGGAAGCCTAGGAGGTGCGACATGCTCTTCATCAGTATTCCCTTTAGAGCGGCGCTCAGCGTCTAAGATGTAAATCTCAATTGCTCAGCGTGTAGTGCTGAAGATGTTGGGATAGCTGGTTTAAGCTTTAGGCTTCGGGTTAAGGCCGCACGCCTCCGTTTCAACCTCATTGGAGCTCATGCTGCAAGCCTTTGTTTTTTGCAGAATTGGGGCTTGCTCTTGGCCAGGAGGGCCCATGATGACTAAACCCTAACCTTAAGCCCAAGCCATAAGCCCTCAACCCTGAATAAGCCTCACATTAAACCCAACAAAAAGCCCTACAAGACAGATAAAGCGGTAGTCAAAACGATCATCCCCTTTTGAGTAACCCAACTATGAGGGGCTGCATTATACTTAGGACCAAAACGAAACCGTAGCTTTGACAACATCACACACAAACCTTGTCTAAAGTGTGGCAGGATGAAAATTGGAGCCTTGAATAAACTGGAACGTCTCGAAAAGTCCGGCAGACTTCTAGAAGCTTCGGGGTTAGGGTCTGGGCTTTTCGATTCAAGGCTTATGGTCTCAGCCCTACGACTCCAAACCCTTGATCCCGAACTCGATTGAAAAACTTTGCAGGCCTAGAGCGAAACTTCCCCCAACGCTGAACGCCCAGGCCCGGCGCCCAAAATGTAAATGTGGAATTTGTGGCTCACAAAGAAATCCCAGCTTCTGTTGCATTTTCCATGCCATTTGGGATAGTAATTTCGATTTTTCCATTCTCCCTATATAACCCTGTATTCCCCCATACAGATTACCCCTCCATTGGCGAATTAGTGGTGCGCCTCATGCCAGAAGCATGTGAGCTGTAGTCTGCTTAAAGGGGAATATATTAAAGGGATTATATAGGGCTTAGGGTTTAGGGTCTAAACTCCTTAAAGGGGGCTATACAGGGAATTCTTTAGGGAAGTATTATAGGGCTTATTAAGGGGGATATTAGGAGTTTAGAATATAGCTCACGTGTTATGGTTCGGTCCACCCTGCCGGAACTTTCGAAAGCCCCAACTCCTGTGGAGCAGGCGGACTTCGTGGTTGGCGCTTCAGATGCAGATGCTGGAAACCGGCGGGATAGAGTATTCTAACTGGCTCTTTGTAGGGAATAAAGAATAAAGGAGTCTACGTAGGGATTTTAGTCACACCCGAAATAACACCGTACATCCAGCCATAAGGCAGGAAAATGTCGGTTCTCCTCCCCTGTGTCAGCCGTATGGAAGTATTGCATATAGGTAGGGCCGGGGGGCATCTTCATATGGAAGAATCTTCATTGTTGGCATGCCGGCTAGAAATGTGGTTCCTCACCGGCACTTGCTGCGGTAATTACTTGCGAAATATACATGTACGTTGCTTAGTGGATTTTGATACGAAAATTGCAAGAAATACTTTCAACAAGGAGTTAGAAACTACCGCTTCAGCTTGGAATGAGTTCGTTGGGGACAAGGTCCCAAGTAGCCGAACCCAAACCACATTTCCTTGAATGAACCTAACTGACTAATGAACCTAACTGACTACTAATCGCTTGCCCTATCAATAGTCCCCTAAGTCATGAGTAGTAAATTCGGAGAGAAGAGCTACTGTAGAAAGACAGCCCTTTTGACCAGGAGCGGTTAAAAAAGTGAGAGAGGCTTCTGATAGAAGTGGGGGGTCATTGTAAGGATTCATCCGGGATAAGGGGTCTCCGCGAATTCCTTGAGTTTCATGATTCATCACGGACTTGCTTGTGAAAAAGAATTGAGGGAGCCTAAAGGGAATCCAAGATTGCCTGGATTTCGTACAGCTTCCAAACACTTTTGTTAGGGAACTGCGAACTGAAAATCACATGAAATTGTATTTAGAAGAAGGGATTCGAGTAGGCAGGCCCCTATCCAAGTCCTTTCAGAAAGATGTAATGATGAACAATATTTCAAGCCAGCGATTATTCATTCTTCGACAGGGCGCATCTCATTATTTGGGGTAGCGACTGGAAACAGCTTCCTTGAGTATCCCATGTATCTGCTATCAGATATTTCGTGTCTCAGGCATACGTTCTACCTCTTGTGTGCCCATAAAACCTGGTGGATCAGATACCACACCAACCTCGTCAACTCAACTCCTAGAAGATATGGTAGTTTCCCAAAATAGGCGGACCCCAATATAGACCCTGATATACTATAATCCTTAATATGGGGGCCCCCAAAAAGGGATCCTAATTTTGGGAAACCCCCATATGTGTAACCTGGGTATCCACGCTGGTGACAAGTTGCTACCATCGACAGAATTACCCTTGCATCAAGGTGAGGGTTTTATTTTATGGTTGAGACCGAACAGACTATATGGGAATTTCCCCAAATTAGGGGTACCTTATTGGGGGTCCCTATGAAAAGGGTTATAGTATTTTGGGTCTATATTGGGGTCCCCCTATTGTGGGAAACTACCATATTCTTCGTACGATCTACTACGACCAGAGGAACCCTTAATGTTCCTCTGTATTGAGCATTGCAGTATCCCCATAGACCCTAAAGCCCGAAAGCCCTAAACTCCAAGATATCCCCACATACCCTACGTATCCCCACCTATCCTTATACTCCCTCTTAAACAGCTCTGCTCCAATTCCCTGTGCTCTGACTTCGCGCCACTTCAGATTTGACCAGACGCCCGTGGAAAACTGTACGGAAAGCCCGGCGAGCCCTACAGAGCCCCTTTTTGACCCAAAGTGACTTGGGGCTGTGGGGCTCCCTTGGGTCCCTTTAAGAGGACTATGGAGACATGAATGGATAAAGAAACCTAAGGTGTAAAGGAAGATTTGTTGTGTTTAGAGTTTCGGGCTTAAGGCTCAGGACCTATAGGGCTCAAGACGGTAGATATCTATGCAGCATTTTGCCTGCTACATATTAGCAACGAGTAGCCACGGATACCAAAAATTCAGCTTAGGATGACCTAATGTTGGGTCCTGAAGCCTTAGGGTGGTCAAGGGGTGCCCTTCTTGACACTTCTTACGTAAACGCTGGTGATGCGAAGTTGCAGCCTCATCATTGGTAAGCCACTTCCAAATAATTCAAAATGGAGATCGAACAGAGATGCAGGATGTCACATCTTTGAGGCTTATGATTTATGTGTTTTTTTAGCTTATCTGGCCTCCAGGTTCAAGGGCATCCGAACCCATGTAACATACGTAGGAACCTTACCCTGATCACTCAGTCTCAGAGCTACACCCCCCTTTGAAATCACAGTTCAGGGACCAAGGTCAGTCTAGGGCTCAGGATTTCAGAGTCCAAGGTTTAGGGCTCAGGGCATTATTAGGGTTCAACACTTCATGTTTCAGGTTTTGAGTTTAAGGTTAAAGGCTCCACTGAAATGCTTTGGATATGGGTGGCACCGCAGGGTCCACCAGGACAACGGCGGGCGTGCTCCACAGGAAACTGCTACCAAATAACTCCGCTGGTGCGGCACTTCTGCACCTCTAAGGCCCAGAAATCTGGGCAGATTCAGGCCTGCTAAATGTGGGGGGTTCTTATAACAAGGACTGTAGTATTTTGGGGTCTATATTGGGGTCCCCCTATTTTGGGAAACTACTATGTAGTCCTGGGATTTCATAATCATAGCCCCAAGACTGTGCGGATTTGAATCAAAGTGGCGGTGCCACTTTGGAGCTCGGCAATTGTGCAGTTCTGAGGACACCACGTGGAGTTATTGTCGGATACCGATTTCTTTGCAGAGTCTATGCAAGTCTCGGAGATAGCCCTCGGATTACTTGGGAGAAGCTTCTCCAGGGGTATTGAGCTGCGGGGAGCCCCAGATGACCCCAAGAAACTGGCAGGGATACACCAATGTATCTGACACCGACTATTTCCGGTAAAGGGATTTAAGGGTCTCGCAGTTTGGGGGGCGCGGGGGCAGGGGCTTCAAGAAGCTGAATCCCCCTCCAAAGCCCGAGCTCAGACCAAAAGCCCTAAGACCCCGCATAGTTGATGTGAAATGTCCTGAGCAATAGCAGGTTTCAGCAAGGGTGGCTACAAGTCCTGAGCAACTACGCAGAGGTGGCGCACATCAACAGAGCTAGAATGGCCAGCAACGTCTTAGACAACAGCCGTGCCATAGATCAGAACGAAATACAGGGGCGCGTGGGGGTACAGCAGTCAGCCGGCGGAAATGCGTAATAAACATCCTGAAGCTCAAAGCTCAGAACTCCCAAGGCTGACAACGAGAAAGAAAACAAAATGAGCCGTAATTCCCGAAGCGCTGCGCGGTACATCTTCTAGCCCCAGGCCCTAGCCCTAGGGCCCTGGATCCTACACCTCTCTATATGAGACATAAGTACCCGTCCCCACACGAATCAGGAAACCTCAACAAGCCCCAAAGAAACTTCTGTCGCTTCAGCAGAAGACCATACTATACGCCTCCATGTTAGTTCGGGAAGGGTATCAAATTTGAACAGGACCATGGTGATGCTGCCGATACCTCGACGTCCAAGTACCTCGAACCCCAAACCATAAACCATTAGACCCCAAGCCCTGAATCCGAGGCCGATGTCCCAAACCCATCACACTAACCCAAGACCCATCTAAACCCTGGACACTGAGACCGAAACTCATCTAGACCCTGCGCGCTAAACCCTAAACCCATCGTCTAAGCCTCCAGTAGACCACCTCCCCCACGCTTCCGGTGCTTAGCCGGTGCGACTCGCCACCATGCGCGAGACTGGGCGACGACCGCGGAAGCCGAACGCGCTTGAAGCCTTGGGACTTCTGTACAGGGGTTTGTGCGGTTTTGTTTAGAGTTTAGGGCTCCAGGTTTAGGGATGTGTATAGTGCAGTGGGAGGGAAGGTTACGGGGCGCTCAGGGTTCCGTTCCGAAGGGCTCACACTACGCAAACATCGCCCTGGAACTTTTCCTCGACACCGGAAAACTCCCACCCATCGAAAGAGAAAGAGGGTCCCACGCTACAGGTGCTCAGCGCGCAGGTCTCTCGATTTTGAGTAAGGGCACCCTGAAGGACCTAGGGCTAAAGGGATTAAGGGGTCCCTCGGAAAAAATGAAAAAAAATTGTGCTGGCACTTGGATGTGAGGTGGAGAGGGGGATGGATCCCTACGACAATCGCTATTCAATCCCCTATGTACCATAATACCTTCATTCCGAAACCTTAGGTATATAGGGTCGTGCAGGGGTAGGAACCTTCAAGATGACGACAGATGAACCCAAGACTTAGGGTTTAGGGACTCGAATGAGACTGCTTTTTGACTGCTTTTTGTCTATAGAGTGAACCAAAAATGTTCGATCCTTCTTAAAAGATACTATAACCAAATGCAGGATATGATCTTATTCCATCTGGGGACTGGCAACCCTGCTTACAATCCTACTCATCAGGAATACATAAGAGGAATGTAGGGTTGTCTCTGGGACGAACGCTCTAAAAATCCCTATTCTGCACTTCCAAAAGGCCAGTAGGTACATCTGAGCTGAAATCCAAGCAAGTGTTTACCACATCCCCCGATCTTCCGTGCATCCCAAAACCAGGGAAGACTTTTTGTATTTTGACAAGGCAGAGCCTAGCGACACTTAGGAGTTCTCTTGTGACAACCGCTTTCACTCAAGGCATCCGCACGAGTGAGTTCTGTTTATTGGGAAGCCCCCTGGAAGGCTGTCCATTTTGACAAGGCATACCCTTAATTATTCTGAACCGCTCCCAAGTATGAGTGAAGTCAAGGTTGAGGATTCTGATATAGTCCGAGGTTAGAACCACCTAGCACAGGCCCAAAAGCTTGACAAATACGCTTCAGAACACCAGGAATCGCTGGGAATCCGCGCCCTGGTCCGCTCGGAAGACCTGATGCAAAGAGAAGGGTTGAGAAGATTCAAGCTTAAGATTCAGGCTTTTCAGCACCTAACATCCTAAATCGACAGAATCCTAAACAGGGCTGGAGCTTAGGGCTTAGAGATCCTGAACTCTAGTCCCTAACCTAAACCCCTGACTCAATTAGGCTTTCATTCGGGATCGCCTCAGCTATGCAGGGACTATACAGCGTTGATAGGTCGCTCCAAGATCACATGGAAAACCCTGGCAACTCCAACCCCAAGCCCCGTACACAAAACTCTGTAGCATGAACTCTGAACCATACACTCCACACTCCAAAACCTAAACCCTAAATCATATAGTCCAAAACTTAACCCCTGATTTGGCAGGGTCTCAAAATCATGGTCCCCCTACGATACTGCGGCCCTTTAACATCTAGGGTACTCCAAAAAGTCCATATGTTTGACAACACCCCTAAGACCTTCACAACATAGTTGTTCCCATCTTATTGTCCGCCCCCCCCCCTCAGACAACCCTACATACCCCTCAGAAACCCCAAAAAGGTCATATCTCAAACCCAGGGCGCACCCATCGGCACGGATGCACCGCGCGAGCTCGGCGCTCGTGACCTTCTGACCAGTAAATGCCAGGCTCCAGCAGAAGCCAGAGGTTTGGATATACAGGGAATATATAGGAAGATTTCAGGTTCATATTACATAGGCATTATGTAGGATTTAGGGTTTAGGGTTTCGCGCTTGGAGTTTTGCACGCTGAGTTTTGGGTTCTGGGTTTTGGGTCCAGGCTTTGAGCTTGAAGTTTAGCGTGTGAAGTTTTTTCAGTTTAGGCGGGGGAGTGCCTAGGTGATAATCACTTAGAATCAGATGGAAAAGAAGTGGAAACGAATTGGAAACGGAGATTCTCCTAGGGATGGGCATGTAAGGTTTACTTAGAGGTTCACATGCAGTTACAGCTCTATCCCACTTGAAACTCTACTTATAACCTCTGAGCAGGAACGCTACACCCTCTAAACCCTAAGCCTACATGGCTTCACCCGCTGCCAAACATGCAATGTAGTAGGTCTTAGGAAACTGAACAGTGGAGAATGACATGGGAAAGAAAATGCAACATGGAATGGAAACTGCGTTTGTATAGGGGATCTATGGGGACTGCTGATGTATGAAGCTACACACAATCAGAGTAGGGTTTCGGAGTGTGTTGTTTACTATAATTATATTAGGATTCTGAAGAAATCAGGCTTCTAGTGTATCTTTGGCCAATGGCTCATATACTGAGGACCTTGCCAGCTTAGTTGGGTAATGTTCCCATATAAGCCCCAAACGCAGAAGTTTTGTACGATATAACCCCGCTTTCTACATCTTCGACCCAGAATTTGCTCCGCGCCTTCACTCGCAGGTGGCGTGCCTCACGGAGCTACAGCCAGAACACATAGTCAGGGAGGGGCGTCGGTTTTGGGACTCATTTAGGGGTGGTAGGGAGTTAAGGTTAGGGGGTCCAGGGGGTTTGGGGGATCTAGGGTTTGGGGTGCGTGAGAAGAATCACTCATGGTCCTGGGTTGCTCTGATTCCATCACAGGTACTGGATCAGAGCTTCTCAAGCTCGAGATGACCGAGTTCCTACAGCCGTTTAGGGTTCAGGGTTTGGGGGCTTCAAGTAGCCAGTTGAGTGTTAGAGAACTAGGCTGTCCAGAGACACAGAAGAGCTAAAAGTCGGATTCAAGGAAAGCTCCAGGTGCCAGGTGGGTAGTTATCAGGTGCGCTCATGTAGCCCCATCACCCTTATACCAGCCTTACATGGAAGCTTCCAAACAGAGGGGTCCTGCTTATACATTCAGAAAAACGCCTATGAAAGACAAACCCCCCAAAGGGGGACACCTAGTCGTGGAAACCCTCACAGGAAACCCACCTGGTAACTGTCCAGCAGCCGGAACCCTGAACAAGCCCATTGCCTCAATAGCAAATCGCCGCTCATAGTAAGAGTCCCTAGGGGATCGGATTAAGAGTCGAGCGTTGCCGTAAGAGGGGGATGACCCGACCTATCCTACAAAAACCTGCGCCTTATACCCATATAATTGAATGCTGACCCCAAAGATCCTGCACGCTAAACAGCTACATCTCAAGCATGGGAAACCCCAAGATCACAACCCGCGAGAATGCAAGCTCGGTCGGTTTGAATTTCCGTTTGGCTGGGTGACCTCACCCCACAGCTGTCATACATTGGACCTTCATGCTGGGCATACATCCACAGCTGATTAGCGAGGATTGTTACAGGGCAGTGGGGCAGTATCCAACCATTCCGTCCTCGAGATTACCGCATACATCCGCCAAAAGATGCTGAGGAATCCTAAGCCCGAAACCGTTTGAACCACTTCGGACCCTAAACCCTGAAACCTTTGAACCCTAAACCCTGTAAACCCTGCACCTTAAATCCGTTAAACACAAAACTCTTTGCACCCTGGACTTTCCAACCCTCTGAAATCTCGGCCCGGAAAGCCTGGCTACCCAAAAGCAATGGGCTACTCTGACCCAAAGTTGTAGAAAATGTGGGAAAGTAGATTGAAGTTATGGGCTACTGGCTTTGCAGGTACGTACTTCTCCCCGCTACCAAAGAAAAAGAACTCTTTCTGCCTGGGTCTCCAGCGACCTGCACAATGGCTCTTCAGGCGTTCGGGTTTTGCGCTTAGGGGGTTGGGGGGTTTTAGGCTTGTGGTTTAGGGTTTTAAGAACCTAGGATTTTGGGGGTTTCAAGGTTGAGGGTTAGGCATCGAGGCTGTCCACCAGCTAATGCGATTTGGGGATGTGTTGTGGATTTAAAAGTGTATATGTATCTGAAAATCAAGGTCCCTTCTACGGATTAGAATAGAGCTTTGCTTGCAAAACATACTGGAACCATACAGGCGTATAACGTGGTATAGCATCATGTGACTAGCTACGGTTTATAGACGATAACTTCGTCTTGGTAGATACTTCGGGCTTCAACACTTATCCTTACTCCTCTCCTGGCGGATGTTAAACCCGATACGTGATCAAGGGACCGTTGGCTAGTGCTAGGGAGGAGTCCTGACGCAAGACCTTTCAAACCTTGCCCAGCCCTGTGGGCTCAAATCCCACAAGCCCTGCGGGCTAAAATCCCTAAACCCTAGGCCCTAGCCCCATGCAAAGTCAAGCTGACCATGCTGAAAAACCATGTGTCATAGGCTTAGCCAGGCTCCCGCCTCATTAGCCTGCAGTATAGGGCTGCAGGCCAGCCCGTGATATGAGATATGAGGGTCCTCCAGCCCCAACCTCACTGGTTCTTCGTGAAGAATATGGGAATAGAATCCCTAATTATACAATCCCTTTTCATTCTATTCCCATATTTCCTGTCTAGTCCCCAGTAAGCAACACCTACATCTCGGTCCCTCTCCCTGCATACTCTGTAATTCAGACAACCACCTCAACCATGCAATGTTAAGCCAACTCACTCAACTACGAACCCTTAGCCCTCAAATCTAGACAGTAAACCTTCAACCCAAATCTTAACCCCCAAGCCCAGAATCCGCACACCTCGAACTTTAGCCCCTAAAGGCTAAGATCCTAAACCCCAAATTCCTGAAGCCTAAACCCCACGAATTCCCAGAACAATTCATGCATCCCCGTGGCTGAGCCTCCGATCTTCGGTCTCAGCACCCCACGCTGTCTGGGGGGTATGTTGCACCTCGGAAATGAGACGGAAGTAGCAACCTGGTAGCCCTTGAGAAAATTGTCAAGTGCCCGAAGCAGGAGGCCCAAAGCCTTTTCATGTTTGGGGTGGTCATTGGTCACTTTCTCGTGGTTTTAGGAATGATATCAATACTAATAAGAATAGTAATACTAGTAGAAGTAATAATCTTATATGGGTGGCGAAGATGATTTACAGGCTTCGGGCTCCGGGCTTTGAGCTTCAGGTTTGTCCATGTGTGGGCCGGGGTTAAGCGCGTGGCTTAGGGTTCATGGAACCCTGACGCTATTCCCCTTGCACTCTGGTGCATAACTACTGCTGAAGACGCTCTTGCCCACAAAGGCTGGTCATACTGCGCGGCCTAAGTGAAGAGAAGAGGGATTTGGTATATTTTCGCCGATAACTGTGTACGGGCTGGAAGAGGATGGGTAGCTATTCAGGCCTCCAAGTTTTGGAAACATGAATCATCTTGTGGGGGTGGTCAATCCCATCTTCTGCTTCTGCATTCCAGTGAACAGTCAACCTTCACATTCTCACATGCTGTCATTCGCGATTAGCTGTACCCAATTCCTCAATTCCTGCAAGGGAGTTTCTAGAAATAGGCCTATTGGGTCCTTGAAATGCCCCGGCAAGACTTCCCTTAACTTACTCCACATAAGAGGCTGGAAATCTCCTGGATCTTCCAGGGCACCCCTGCTTTGAGAACCGAAAAAAGCACAAAACCAAAACGATCCGAAACCCAAACAGGCCAGCACCGCTTTGATGCCCTCGTGTGACCACGGCTTAGGGACCGTAGAGGGACGCCAACGCGGCCTTCGCATAGAGTCTGCTATGAGTAACAAGAGGAATTTACCAATATGGCTTAGGAATTGGGTACTATAGGGATGAAGGGAAAAATGGAAGCCACTATTTCAGGCTTGGGGTTTAGGGATATTACCCCCAACAATGGAGAACCAACTGGAAAAGAAAACGGAAAATGAATTGGAAATTTGAATTGTGTAGGGGCGTATGGGAATTTCGGTGGATTTCCATACATAACGGGTGCATTTTAGGGGTCCCTATCGCATCTGGGGGTCTACTGTACCCCTGGTTATGGAAACTTCCGTTTTGGCTATCCGAGGTTAGGATATAAGTCGAGCAATGAAGAATCAACTGGAAAAGTAAATGGAAATTAAGCGGAAACTAAGTTTATGTGCAGGATTATGGATTGTAGAGATTGATGGGGATGTTGGCTACCCCGGTTGAAGGTTTCGGTGCCCAACAATGAAAAGCAAAACAAAAACTAAATGCAAACTGGATTTTATGTACATGGGACTATGGTCGGAAATCAGAGGATTTGGGTTACCCCAAGTATAAGGAACTTGCCACTATCAAAGGACCCATACTGCTTCCTCGTTACAAGGGTTGGGCTGACCAACAACCACTTGTTCATGAATGCTTGGGATAAGCGCTTGATGTTTGATTGCAAGTTTCTGGAATGGGTGTACCCCTGGTGAGCAGAAGGAGATTGCAGCGGTCTTCCTTGAGGGTTGTATAGCGAGCATCTACAGAAATATCCCATCACCGTTTTGCGGAGCACTCTATCCCTTCCTGTATCCCTCTGTCTCTTTCATGAAGATCGGGGACTTTTTGAAAACATGTTGGGGACGGATTTGGGCATCAGTGTTAGCAGTCGAATTTCTTCAAGATTTCACGTTGGCACACAGGGCTTTGGGGTGTGGGGTTTGGTACACATCGCTTCTTGTTTGAAGTGGGCTCTTTAGTAATTTAGTAAGAGCCACCTGCGGGCTGGCAACAAGAGGTTCATGCACCATACTGACTAGCTAAAACTGAAGATATCATCCTCCTTTGTTTAGCGGCGACCTATGTGTGGTAAGTTAGTGAGGAGAAGAAACAGATTCTGCCACGCTCATACCCATTGGCAACCTTCAAGTGGGTCGTTAAACACCTTCATAACAAACTCCCAAAAGAAACATCCTCAAGACGAGCCCGTTTGCGGCCTGTCGAAATAGTCCTGGCTGTGCGGGCTTCCAGGTCTCCAGCTTAATGTTAGAGGTTTAGACCCTTTGAAACCTAAACCGTCTGGCTTCTAGGGTTAGCGTTGAGGGGCTTTCCGAAGGGATCCCTTCTACCCTCAAATTCTGTTCTAGTTAGCTTGGGGGGCTCTGTTGGGTCTGGTTGGTAGAGGGTCTCGGGACATGGTTGGGGGTTTGATGTGCCAAGGGGTTTTGAACTTGAATTAGGACGTAATCCTCATGTCTGTGCTTAGGGTCAGCAGTTGGGCGTAGACAGCAAGGCAAGCCTGAATCCTCAGACTACAAATCTTTAATCCTACAGTCTCTCCACGAGTGACCGCACGCACGCGAGCAATGTAATGGAAATTCGTTCATGTGTTGATCCATTTAACTTACGAGGGGTTGCTGGCTTTAAGCTTATTTCCCCTACAAGTTTTGTTGGCAAGGAAAGGCTCACCCTGCATTTACCCTAAAGCCTGAGCCCTACCTCCCCCAAAGCCAACATGAAACCCATGTAGGCACAGCGAACAGAACTGCAGTCCTTATAGGATCTTTTTACATTTCAGGTAATTTGGAGGAGGGTAAACCTAAAGCCTCTACCCTCAGTAAATCAAAACAACCAAGCGCAAACAAGCAAACCTCGATCATGTTGGGCTCCATGCTGATTCTCAATCCTGAACTGTACACCTCCTTGGCAAGCATACAATAAAACCTAAGCTTCAATAATGAAGCGTGCGTCCTTGGTGAGGCAGCCATCAATGGAAGTCGATCCAAAGATGGTCACAGGACCTGAGTGCTCATATGGTTAGAGGCTTAAGAAACAAGATAGGGATACATGGGGACATACAGTGGTATGTAGGGATATAAACGGACATATAGAGGTAGAAATCCAGATGAAGATTTAATCTAACTCTGTATTGGTACCCTCATGTCAGAATCTCCATGGAAAGTTTCGGCAGTTAAGGGCTTAGGACAGTTAAGGTTTAAGGCAACATTGCAAAGCTGATTTTTTTTTTGGGGGGGGGATGGG